>VNWX01003561.1:0-10122 GCA_009869905.1 Ceratophysella communis | reverse complement strand
AACAATGGAAAACCACGCACAAGTAAATATAGTGGTAGTTTCTAACAGTAACAAGCCAAGGCAAATATGCCGGAAACCCACAGGAGTCCCTTAAAATAATCATTGAAAGTGAATGAGACATATACGGTCAAAATGAATTTGACATTTGACACTGACATATCTATAGCATGCTCGACGGTATCCCATAGGTATGCAAACTAAACGGTACTCCTCAAGCATCACCTTCGACTTGAACCAATTATAACCTGAGATACTTAAACATAATCGTTACCAACTGAAGCCTAGCATTAAGAGATTTTCCGAACCATTTTTACCCAAAAAAAAAAGAAATCATTTCAGATAGCACGATACTTGAAATCACTCAAATTGCTTGTTGTTACACCCAAACGGTAAACGGAGGAGCAATATTGTTTGACCTCTCCCATAACGCTGCTGCTGGTTCGTTTGAAGCGGAACCTGTTAAACATATTAAAAGTGGACGGTCCTTTGGGTCAAGTCGATACTATTACACTAACAACAGTGTGGAAGTGCAGAGAACAAAGGGAAGGGAAGACGCTCATGAGTTATTTACGGCCTTTCATTAGAAATAGGTTTACCTCATTCTAGGAAAAACACCTAATTTTAGGGTGCCATCAGATCTTTTTCTACTGTTTTCAGTACGGGTATTTGTACGTAAACACGCTAAAAGGCAGCATGAGCTTAGAAATGCCCGCAGTAGTTGGTCCAAAAATTACTAAAAATTGGGTAATGAAACTGAAACGGTTGTAGAAAAACAGTTCTGCGATAAACGAAGCCACACGGGGTGAAGTAGAGGTCATGCAATCGATAAAATTACCAATTTTAAATGCTCGCATGAGCATAACCATTACAATAACAAACTGGAACGGAAAAATTATAGTAAATTCAAATTATACGCCTTATAATTGCTAGAATAAACTCTTAATACGTACGAAAAATAGTCAATATTTAGAACAAAATAGAAGAAACCCGGGATCAGTTAAGGACGTTTTACGCAATCCTCACGCAACAATGTAGGTTTTATATTCGAAGTCGGATAAAATTCCGAAATCCTGACTCCAAATTAACCAAAGGACTAAAAATTAGTGGAATAACTGCCAAAAAACAGTGGAACTGTTTAAAATTTTGTCTTCAACATTTTATTTAAGATTGCCAATTTAGCGGAGGGAAGGTCTTAAAACAATTAAGAAGCCACTTTGTTTCGGCCGAAAAATATTTATTAGCTATTGATTTTCATGAACCTTCGGCAAGTTTACTGCGAAACATAAGCGCAAATTTTTCTGTATGCCAATATATTGGTAATTGGTATTGCTATTATTTGCCAAATAAACTGGAACAAATAGTATAAATGCTAAAGAGTATTTCTTCAAAATATAACAAACACGTGCCAAATAATTTGCCTAAATACATGTGAGTTTACTTACTTTGAACTAAAACCTTTATTTTCTCAATCTAATTACTAATTACCCCGAAAATCATCGGAATCCAAAAGTTCAAAGGCAATGAGCAATGGAATGTTGTGAGTGCTTCCGTGTTCAATTTTACGCAGCGCACCACCGTAATATTAAAGTAATAGTAAACAAACAACACTTTCTCCCTGTAATTAATAGAGATGCAATGTATTATTTTCTTATACAATTACATACAAAATTGTGCCGGGTAGTAATTAGTACGCTACCCGGAAAAATAATTGCAGAGCCAAAGGAACCATTAAATACAATAAATAAATAAATAAAACGAACCAAAGTAAATACGCGTGCGATGCGATAGCGGCGGGTGCTATGATTAAACTAATTTTCAATCGTGACAAGATTATAGACTAACTGGAGTAATTACAAAAGTTCTAGCAGCTCTCATCACAAAACTAACACATTCAGGTAAATAGTAATTATTGGAGCCGTTTCTATTCAAATCTGGAATCTGTATGACAATCTGAACCCTAGTTAAATACAGAGAATCCTTGTAACTACATAACTATTAACCTGGTTTATCGAGGCACCATACCATAACGCTAACAACGATTGTAGATTGCAGAAAATATCTATTCATTTTGATAATGATTTAGGGAGCTCTAAAGACTAAAATTGACGACAACATCAGGAACACCGAGTGCAACGTAACAATTAGTTGGTAATAATACTGACAAATTGATTACACAGGAATCAGGAATCTATCAATCCCCTTATACAAACATGAAGTGCAAAATGCTAGGCGTATCTGAATACATACATTCGATATGCCTTAGCCAAATTATTTTTCGTTAGTATAAGGAACTCCCAAAAATCTAAAATACGTACGTCAAAAAATATGGTAACTTACGTTTCAAATACACATTGGCATTCCTGTTTGAAGGATTATATTTGCATTAAACAAGTTGGCTAGGACAGTAACCCGTAACCTGTATGCTATTCTAACCTGAAGTATCGTTATGTGCAAGAGTTTCCTGAAGACAAGCATTTAGCATTGCAATGACATTTGATTGCACTTATACGCTCATTCCAAACTCTACTAGGTTTCTTATACATAGAAGATCGAACTATGGTTAGTTTTTTGGCATGGTATCATCCCTCCAGGTAAATTGCTTTTTCCAAGCATTTCGACTGCAGCAACCGTGAATGATGTTACATACATATCGACAAATTGTGAACCAGAATGATTATGAATCGTAATTTATCATAACATGACTTAATCAAATGATTATCTCCTTATTACCGTACTAATAACTAGAGTGATTATGATTAGTGTTTGGATAAAGTTTTTAGTATTGAAGTGTAATAGAGTACATTGTTTGTACCCGATCAAAGAAAACGTTGTGTAGAAGAGATCAATGTCTGAATATTTCAATTAAGATCTTGGGAAGAGGAGGACGAGTGAGATTGAAGGCGAAGCTTTTCTCGACTTCCATTTGCATTAGAAGCGTTCTTGTTCATGTTTCCGTTCGGAATGACTGGAATGAGTTGTGTAGATGCAGCTTGACCATATTGTGAAGCTGCGTTTGTAATTCGGACACAGTCATCCAATGTTTTGATGAAGGTTTCACACGTGGCGGACAACAAACTAGTAGATTCATCCAGTTTCTGAAAGAAGTACGGACAGTTTAGATTTGAGTTCATGTACGCACGCATCATAGATCATGCAGAGGGGTGTCCGCAGAGCAGGGCAAATAAACACGGAAAATCGGACCGATAGGTATTGGCATTTGACAAAGTGTGTAACACGACACTCAGAAACTGGTAACCACTTCGAGTCACGAGCGAGCTCAAAATGTGAAAATAAATAGAATTGAGTATAGGACAGGGTGCTACTATTCAAAACGGGAACCGCATTATGTTACAAGGAGAAACAAGGATCATGATCAGGAACAAGACCTACAAATAATGCCTGTTGCCCCTGCATTACACCATAGAACTAACCGGAATATCTGGACCCGATTCCGCTGTCGCTGCTTGTTTGATGGAATGAACCTGCTGCATCAGCAAATCACAGTACAAACGGAGTTCTGATTTCTTCGACTTGATTAGATCCTGGGTGGTTGCTGAATCTGCTCAAAATTAAAAATGTGATTTATGCTTCGGCGTAAGCTATTAAAGAGCAATACGATACGAATTCAATAATTAACTTCCATACCAGATATCTTCCGGATACGAGAGTCTGCTCCTGCTCCTTGAGATTTTGCTGTCCCCAAGGCCACAAGCCATTGCTGCCTCTCCTGAGTACTGGCCGCTTTTACGTAAATGTGCTTCTCTCCTGGAATTACTATATCCAATCGCAAGTTGTCCGTGGCATGAGCTAAAATTGAAATCAGAAGATATTTTATAAATCTAAATACAAATGTCACTTGTAGCCGAACACCACAAACACAAAATATGATTTGATCGGAAAGGGTTCGAACCACTAATGTCGCATGCTGTCAATGAAACGGATCCCTTGCAGCCTTGCGTAACTTCATCTTCTGATTTGTAGTACGACAGGACCCCATCGGATAGAATAAACCATCTCGGCTGCCAGCCTACAAGTTAGAAATAGTTTAGCCAGTATTTTTATAGAAATTCTTCGGTTTAAATCCAAATCGAACGCACCCATCCAGTAGTTTGTCCACTTCCAAAGTATTCCTTTCATCTTGCGTATTTTGACCACGATCTCTAAACTGTCAGTCTTCTTAAGTCAGGGCAAAATCCCAGAATATGAGAAGAGACGTTTCTGGAACCTTGTGACTTCTGGACCCGATGAACGTGAGTCTGTTTTAAGTAATGCTTCGCTTCAAGGCAAGGTCTCACACGAGAAGTTTCGTTTTATTCCGTGACCTGAAAACGATGAGTCAAGATACAAGGTCACACGCAGTTCTAAGGCTAATTGTAAATTAATGAATACATCCCAATCCCAAACGAAAAACAAAATCTAAGGATCAAAAGTGACAATCCAAATCTAAGGAAAGGATGTAACAATGACCGAACGAAATGTAATGTAATGTAATCCCGTATATCCTCGTCCAACTCACCCAAACTAGAGAACTGATTGCTCAGCTGGATTATCGACAATCGATTGTTATTAACGTAAACATGGTACAGACCGCGCACCAGCAGAATAAAGCGAAGTTAACTAACCACAAATGTCAACAGAAAGACAGGAACAGATGATGCGAACTTCAAACCCACTTTGAAACTCCTGTAGAGAGATACAAGAAACACGTGGACATAACTTCAACACTAACTTTTGGTCGCCGACACTACCGCTCAGGTAAAAACTCCGCTCAAATTACGCAGGTTATGGACTTTTTGTGTAACAAAAGTATCATGTATAGTGTTAGCAATTATTGTGTCCAGATTAATGAAATTCAAACTTTTATGAACTCGGGTTTCAGTTGCCAGAGTTTCTGTCTGTTTCCCTCACACGCGCACGCAAGCGGCGTTGTACAGCGTATTTTGGACTGCCGCGTAGTCTAGGTTTCAGTTAATCTCATTACCAGAATTAATGAAAATGCAAAGTGTTGAGTGTTATGATATGACCTGGCGGGGTTTCATTTGTAAATAGCAAGTATTACACATTAAATATTAGATTAGATGTGTAGTATTGATTGACAATGACGGTATTATAAACATATCTTATCGTTAGTCGTAAGAATAAAATAACTTGAGTAAAATGCAGATACCTAAGAATATAAGACACATTTAAACAGTGTGAAATAATACCACGGAAATAACGCCATGCAGAAGAAGCGATTGTTACTTTATTTAAATTTATTATTATTACGTAAAATAATTGACGATTTAAGTTTTAAAACTGATCAAACCTGCAGGTTCGTGGCAGGAAATAAAAATCACGAAGAATGTATTCATTCCGGAATGAATACACTTATACCAATAATGCAAACAAACCGTAACATATATAACCAATTTCTTCATATCAATTTTCATTCTTAGACATATCTGGTTCGACTAATATACGGTAAAATCCTGAATGCTAAAATGTAGTCTTGCTGATATGGATTCTCGATATTGGCATCTCGGAGGATATCGGAAAATTTCTAATATCTGAACATTGGCAATCGAATTATTTGGTCCCGACAGGGAAAATAGGCTTTAATTTATATTCAGAAATCAGAAATGGAAATTTCCTCAATTGGCAGGTATTTGTAGCGTCCCCAGGAGGTTTCCAATATCGAGAATCCACCGTACTGTGAATTGTAACTAGGTATATAACTATTTTAACTTATTATTTTAGTTTATTGAATTGGTTTATTAGTTGCTTGGTAGCACAAAAAAATATTTATCAAATTCAAATATGAACTCTCATTTAATCTAATTTCTGGTACGTGTCAATTGAGATTTGAGAGCATTAGCATACACATAGGCCGCTTCAAGCATTCATCGTGCCTAAATGCAAAGTACGTACTCAAGTCAGTACACTGCTATTAAGGTTAGGAGGATCATAGATTATACAGTCACGAACGAAAATGCTGAATAAAATGCACAGTACTTTCGTAACTCGTAAGGATATTCGGTAATAATTGTCCTGAAATCTGCTTGTGTTTGAAGCATTCGGGTGTGGTGGAGAGATGGCGTTCGAAACCCAATCGTGCGAAGTGAAGGAAGGGCGCCTCTCTCAACAAAATTCAAGTGAGCAGCAGCATAGCAGCAAAGCAAAATCCACGCATTATTGGCAAGGTGCAGAGCAGATTTCTCAGTTATTGGCCTCGTTTGTTAAAATTCTTCACAACAGCATTACAGTAGAGCAGCTGTCAAAACTTTAAACATTCGTATCTTGTGTGTACTACCGGTGATCGATAACAATTTGTTGATTAATTGAGTTACCCTACACGGATTTGCCGGTGAACGTTAGCATCAAGATGACCGACAGAGAAGAGACACTGACCCTATTCAAGGGCCTCGGTATGAGTGAGGCCAAAGCTGCAGAAACCTTTAAAAATGCAGCCCTTACGAATAACATCAAGAAATGTCTGGATACCGTAAGCAGGCTTTATTCCTGTTTTACTTTAAAAACTTCATTAACATTTTTAAAGTTTAAAATTTAAATTAATAAATGTATTCTTGAACATTTTGCAGAATCAGAAGCTTACCGGAAAGGCGTTACCAGATGATGTGAAAATTTCGAAGTTAATAATTTTCCTGGCTTCTAAAATTAAACCATCGATTGAGAAATTCATTCCATTTCTAATGGACCACATTGTTAAAGCAAATCTTGATTCTGAAGTTCGTCTAACGGGTGAGTATCAAATTTAATGTGGATTCTACTACTGGCCGGGGTTAAGGTGTAAATTAAACGTAACCCGAATTAAATTTATGATCAATCTATTTCTTAACCTTGTAGCTGCACTAAAGTACTTGCTGGAACACTTGACTGACGAAACACTTAACACTAAAGAATTCGAGACTGCTTGTGGAATTGGAATTAAAGTCACAATCGAGGATGTTGAAGCATCTGTGAAATCTTCAGTTACGAATTTTAAAGACGAACTTTTGGCACAAAGGTTAGCTTTGGTCTACGTGATACGAATTACATGTATTGCAAATGAAATCGAGAATTACCTAATTAATCGAATTTAATCTCAGGTATCGGTTTAACACTGGTCGAATTATGGAGCATGTGAGAAGTCAGCCAAAAATGGTTTGGGCTGATGGCGGAGCAATTAAGTCTGAGGTCGATCTCCAAATTCAGGTGTTACTTGGTCCTAAAACATTGGAAGATTTGAAGCCTGCAGCTTCAACGAAGGGTGCAGCCAAAGCAAAGGCACCAGCTGCTAAGGCTCCGGCTGATAAACCCACCAAGAACAATAAAGTTGCTGCATCTGGAGATTCCGCTGCAGTTACGAACGGTAATTTTCGAATTTTTTATCTTAAAACTGGAGAACGTGAGCAGTGACTCATTTTTTTTTTGGTTCATTTTAGGTATCTCCGAGGAACCACTCGAGTCATTCGAAAAAATAGCTAATCTATTGAAGAGTTTGCCATTGCACAAACCCGGTGAAAATTATACAATGGATGGATATCCGACTTCTCAATTAGCACACAAGATGTTGGAACAACATGCGAATCGAACTAAGAAGCAAGTATGTCTGCCAATTAAAGTTCAAATATCTTGGATGTGTTTTAATTGTTTCAAATCCGATGTCTTTCTAAAAAAAATTCTAGGTGCGAACGAGATTTCCACCCGAGCCAAACGGAATTCTTCATATCGGTCATGCCAAGGCAATCAATATAAATTTCGGATATGCAAAAGTGAATAATGGAATCTGTTTCCTTCGATACGATGATACCAATCCCGAGAAAGAAGAGGAACGATTTTTCAAGAGCATCCTGGAAATGGTGGAGTGGCTGGGTATGATAACAATATTTTAAACTAATGGTTCCGAGTCAAGATGAAGAAAAGCAGACCAACCCAATTATTCAATTCAAACGTGATATAGGATACACGCCCTACAAAGTAACCCATGCATCCGACTACTTTGATAATCTCTATGAATGGGCACTGGTCCTTATCAAAAAGGGATTAGCTTACGTCTGTCATCAGAAGGCCGATGAACTTAAAGGGTTCAATCCTCCACCGTCTCCATGGCGTGATCGTTCTATCGAAGATAATTATCAACTGTTTCAGGTCAGTCAGCAAAAATTAGGGGTCACGACTCCAGATATTCAAGATCAGCATGATTCATCATTTTTAGCTCAGCCTTATGATATGATGAATTAATTTTTGTAGGATATGAAAAACGGGAAGTTCGAAGAAGGAGCAGCTACTCTTAGGATGAAAATTACACTCGAAGAAGGCAAACAAGACCCTGTAGCCTACCGGTATGCCTTATGAAATCATTTGGCGCAATATATCTCCGCGAATACTCTGAATTACCTTATATTTGATTTTTTTTAAATTGTCCAATTAGAGTCCGATACGTCCCACACCCGAAAAGCGGGGATAAGTGGTGTATTTACCCTACATACGATTTCACCCATTGTCTCTGTGACTCTGTAGAAGACATTTCTCATTCACTGTGCACAAAGGAATTTCAAAATCGACGTTCTTCCTATTACTGGCTTTGCGAAGCAGTTGAAACTTATATTCCCGTCCAGTGGGAATATGGTCGCCTTAATGTCAGTTACACCGTCGTTTCGAAGAGGAAGATTGCGAAACTTATCGAGGAAAAGATTGTCAATGGTATGATACGTGAGCATCACAACAGATAAGTCATTGATAAACTGGGGCTCACCATTTAATTTAATTTCAACAGATTGGGACGACCCACGTCTATTCACACTTCCTGCCTTGAGACGCCGAGGATTTCCTGCCGACGCCGTGAACGAATTTTGTATTNCACCATTTAATTTAATTTCAACAGATTGGGACGACCCACGTCTATTCACACTTCCTGCCTTGAGACGCCGAGGATTTCCTGCCGACGCCGTGAACGAATTTTGTATTCGAATGGGCGTAACTGGAGCTCAGATAACAGTTGATCCTGCCATGATTGAAGCCTGTGTTCGTGATGTCCTAAATAATAAAGCCCCAAGAACAATGGTTGTGCTAGATCCGATTCGCGTTGTACTTGAGAATGTTCCTGCAAAAGATGCGAAAGTTTTGCCCGTACCAGATTTCCCAGCTGTTACAACCTCAGAGTCTCACAATATTGCTTTTGAAAACGTCATTTATATTGAACGAGAAGATTTTAAGGAGGTAACTTGGTTGATAATTTAATTAACAGAAGCCGTGTCGGAACACCAGAATGAAACCCGGTTTATACTTTTTTGCAGAAATCTGATAAGGGTTATAAACGATTTTCTCTGGACCAACCCGTCGGTCTTCGTCATGCTGGAGTTGTACTAAAATGCACGGATATTATTCGCGATGCCAGCGGTGCAATTGTAGAACTAAAGGCAACCTGTGAGAACGTATCGGACACTGCGAAACCTAAAGGATTTATTCACTGGGTTTCGAAGCCGATTACCGTTGAAGTTCGGGACTATGACCGATTGTTAGTAAAGAAATATTGTTTACCTGACTTTTCTTAAATTGACATTTCAGTGTTTAATTAATTATTCGAATTTTAATTTAGATTTAATCACAAAAACCCTGAAGACAAAGCTGAAGTCCCAGATGGCTTTCTGTCAGATTGCAATAAAAATAGCTTGAAGATTCATAAAGCTTTGGCGGATGCTCATTTGAGCAATGCGAAACCCTTTACTCAGTACCAATTCGAGAGGATCGGGTATTTTTCGGTTGATCCGGATACTACATCGTCTCTGGTAAATTATGCAAGAAAAAATTTGCGAATGTAATAGGTTTTTCATTTATGAATTTATTTTTTGCAGCTTGTCTTCAACAAAACAGTTTCATTGAAGGAGGATACTGGCAAAAACTGAAAATGTTTACTTTTTATTCCTACAGAACACAATTACAGAATTAAGCTGCAGTGCCTTTCTTACCCACTCATTGTTCCGGTTTATACGCTTTAAAATTTGAACCTAATAAATAAAATTGGATAATGACTTATGCATTTTACATAATTTTTGGTGTCAAGAGCTTCGTTCTTCTGATTTCATTGTTATGATTATTGGTTTGTGTTACACTCAATATGTGTCGTTGTTAGTCTTCTAT
>VNWX01003560.1:0-10123 GCA_009869905.1 Ceratophysella communis | reverse complement strand
GAATCGTGCCAATTACCATTTGGTATAATTATATTTGCTACTACTAATTAAACTAATGAAACAAGATTCAGGCCATTCAGCTCGTCAATACTTAAAAATAATGAGGAATGAGAAATGCTTTCGCATGACTGACTGACGAGGATTTGTATTCGTGGGTCGGAAGGAGAGCATAGAACTAAAAACAGAAGCTTTGCTTTACTCTGCATCTCCACTATGTGTAAATCTGTATCGTACGAGTCGGGAAAATTGCATTTATTTTATGTACTTTGTACAGTGGCTTATCCCTGTAAATCCACAATCCACCTCTAGAATGGACTCCTCGATGTCGATTACGTATTATACGGGTAATGACCTTAAGCTGCTCGGGAGAGATGTCGTACTCGTGTTGTCGGTTGAGTTACTGGGGTGGACATGTCGTGTGCGAAGCGATACCTCGATCCCCTCAGTCATGGCTACACACTAGCCGGGGTAAATGCCAATTTGAAAAACGCATTTGATTTCGGCATCGCCTACAATACATCTACATTTCTAGATTTATTGACGAGCTTTCTATTTCAAACGAGGTAGGGATAGAACAATAGCTTATGGATGTCCAATGGAGCATGAGTTAACTCAGGAATAAAACGAAACTGTTATTACTGCTCTCTAACTACCTCGCTCATTAATGCAGGATTTAGAATTTTTGCATTTATCAGAGTTAATTGGTTTTTTATAATTTTATATTATAATTGTCTGACAGATATTTGTGTCTATGCTGAGCTGAGCTCAATGTTTGAGAAGAGGCGAAAATGCTACAGGCTCTGTTTTTTGTTATTCTATTATTACCCTCCAATGGCAGAGTCTACATGTATAAAAAAAATTCAATCAAGTTGAAAATTGAAATTCGACGTTCCTGTCTAACTTGCTTTTGTTTCAAGTAGAAGAGAGAGATAAGGGGTATATAGCCCTGGCTAGAGAGCACTATGATTGCATTGAGGAAGAAGGAAGACTGATCAGGCCACTGAGTTTCTGTGCTGCTTGATTGATTTCTTGTGTGTAATTGATTTTTTTTTCCTTCTGCATTTCTCTTTTTAAAGTTTATGGCATTACATCGCTGTTATGTAGTTCCTTTACAGGCTAACGGAAGCAATACTTGAGGGAAAAAAGAGATTGCATTGAGAAAATAGGACATCATCCTGTAGTAGCAGTGCTTCTGGTGAACATTATTCAAGTTAGTGTAAATACTTGTGGTTTTACAGAAGCTGCACGTCGAGTAATAGTATGCTGCACTGGTTACTTTACTGGTTCGCGTTGGTATTTCTTTTTTTATAAGAAAAGATGTTGATACCGCAGCCATTGTTGCGAATTCGAATATTGTGTAATTCAATTTACAGGCTTACATTGTATGCGCTGTCCTGTCCCATATTTTTTTTTCCTGTAAGTAGCAGTAGTGCTTCTGGTGAACATTATTCAAGTTAGTGTAAATACTTGTGGTTTTACAGAAGCTGCACGTCGAGTAAATGGTATGCTGCACTGGTTACTTTACTGGTTCGCGTTGGTATTCCTTTTTTTATAAGGGAGGATATTGATACCGCAGCCATTGTTGCGAATTCGAATATTGTGTAATTCAATTTACAGGCTTACATTGTATGCGATGTCCTGTGCTATATTTAGTTTGTTTTCGGAGGTATTCGGAGGTTAAAGTTTAGCCAGGACCAGGACAAATATTCGGAATAAAATATTTTAATTTGCAGGATAAATATTAGGAGTCCACGTATGACTTGTATTTTCGATGTTATGACTAGTCGACGAGTGACGCGTTCCAAAATATTTTGTTGACAATTTGCTGGTTCTATTTCCTGAATTACCCGGCCAGACGATTCATATCCGTTTAGATTGTGTTCTTGTCTGTTGTATTACTAATGTATGTCTGAATATCGATCTAGTTATGCTTATCTACGACGTTGAATAACTGGAATCGTCAAGTTCCGGGTTTGAGGAATGAATTATCAATTATCAATATTAAGTGTATCTCAAAGAAAATTACCTGAAACATTTTGTTTTAATAGGTTTATTTTGCAGATTTGAAAAGTTGCACGACGTCAATAAAATTGCGTAACTGCATAAGATAGTACACTGTTTCAGAACGTTTAAGTTATTCCGATACATTTTGCATGTCTCAATTATCTATATTTATGCATTTACGTCAAAATGTTTCTATTATTTACGAACGATCTGTTTGTTTTTGTGCCAATTATGTTATGTACAAAAACAGGAATTCCGTGCGTATTTTTTAATTATTTAAACTGAATAATGAAATTTAATATGACAAGCTCCACGCTGTACATTGTATTCTGGATTTATGTGTTTCTGTGAATATAATTGTACAGCAGCACATACACAGAAACTACAAAGTCGTCATTGTAGTACTCACTCACATTTTACTTTGGCACGTGCGTAGGATTTGGATCTGGAAACCCTTTTAATCAAGTTGTGTAAATATTTGGAATTCAGAAAGTGCTTATGAAATGTCATGTTTCGAGTACGGAGTTCAGGACATAATGCTTTTTGAGCAATACTTGTTTGTATATCAAACATAAGCATACGAATTTATGTTTTTATTGTTTGTGTCATATGCGTGCGGAGATCTTATCATTCCCCAGGTATGCTCCGTGGTATATTAGCTATAGACACAAGGTTATTGAACTCCAATCACGATCATATTATATTGGTCTACAATCACGATCTAATTTCCTTGTTTGTATATCAAACATAAGCATACGAATTTATGTTTTTATTGTTTGTGTCATATGCGTGCGGAGATCTTATCATTCCGCAGGTATGCTCCGTGGTATATTAGCTATAGACACAAGGTTATTGAACTCCAATCACGATCATATTATATTGGTCTACAATCACGATCTAATTCAAAGAACCCTAATTTCTAAGTATTTGTTTTGTTATCGTTTCAGTCAGCAATTAACGTGGTTTAGGATCATCAAACATGTAATTTTTAATGTCGTTTTTTCAAGATGCTATTGGGCTCTAGCTCCAGGTATTTCACATTACATATTGCACGGCCGGCTGGGATTCAACGTGTCACCTTGTTCCTAATTATTCTTTCGTTATCGAAAGGTCAAAGGTACTTGCTTTTGATTACTGACAGCCAAACGACACATGACAAAATGTTAAACTTTTTCTAATTATACTCGTAGCTTCGAGTCGAAACGACAGTGCTATGCATATGGATGAATGTCATTAATTTTGCACCAATCGGATCACTCTAACGCTGAACATATAAGCTCAAGCAGAGCTAAAAGGATTAAAGGTATATATTTCTGTCTGAGCTATAGCTGGACCTTTGTTCTCTAGTTTTGCACAGAATTACTGAATAATTTATAGAAACTTCTGTTGTTTCTCCCAGTTGAAAACATTCGTGCGGGTGTTTTAATTTAAATAGAAGTGTCTAATTGTAGAGCAGATGAAAATATGCATTTGGATATTAAAATATTGCATGTCGTTTCAAAGCTTTTAAATTAGAATTCATTCGATGCATAGCACGTTCTGTAGAAGGTATTTCCAACGATAATTGCTAGCAAGTATTCGATGCCAAACATCAGGCTAAGTAAATGACTGCACTGCACATATCCTAACCCCAGAAATTCTAACATTAGTGACTTTATATGTGAAGGTATTGACTGTTTTCTTTTCTGGATAATTTACGCTCGCACTTGCCTCGGTTCATCACAAAGAAGGCCTAACCAAGTATAAAGATAGCGTTAGAAATGAGAACGAGAATTGACTTCCAGATTAGACTAAATGGACAATTGCCTGTCTCCTGACAATAGTATATAACCAGTTTTATTACTTTTATTCTCTTTTAAATGGATGAAATATGTTGAGCTTATGTTTTTTTTCTGTGCTCTCATCATATCCTAAACCGTTTCTACGAATGGGTTTTTGGGGGGATCATAAAACTATGTTTCCTCACGCCGTTTTCTAAAGAGCCACACACTACAGAATCCAAACTCGCTGCGCTTGAGTGAGTGAGTGTATTTAATGTCCAAGGAGTGAAATCAAGTGAAAGTAATTCTTTGACGACTACTTTTTCTAATGCATGCATAAGTTATTCCAAGGCCCAATGCAATACTGCAATGGGAACTACTAATGTTGTTCTTCTGCTAGGTTACAATGTAATTTGAATATATGACTTATTTCTTGGGCACTGGAATTGAAGGAATTTCCTGCATTTCCTTTTTTTATTTTCAGTAGTCTCCCCTTTTTACTTTCTCTGTGTGGTGTAATCTTAGTTGATTACATGTCAGATTATATTGAAATATGACTGGGAGAAGTGAAAAAATTTAACAAATAGCATGTCTGACGTCAGAGCGAGACAGAAGAGGAATCGATTCTTGGGGATTTCAGTTTCTCGGGCCCTTTTTTTTGCATACAATATAGAATATTGAGTCGATTGTGGAATGGATGACTGTTCCTAGGCTCTTCTGGCTGGATCAAACATCAAGCCCCTTCTGCTATCAATGCGCTTTTCCCAGCAGTCTCTCTGACTCATATGCATAAGCATTATTAATGTCAAGTCTATCCTTGGGGGAGGATCTGTTATGATTATTACTCGTATGATTCTCAAACCAACTTTGTTTCTTATTTCCATATCTTGGTGGCCCTGCTGTGAGGGAGCTAATAAATTATTCAGAAAAATATTCAGTTATTTTTTATTTAAATTCAGTAGCACTGGACAGCTTCAATCAAACATTGTTCCTGAGCTTCCGAACTATTATTTTCAAATAAGAGCGAATAAATGACGCTGTACATCTCGAGAGATTAGTTTGATTGTGCTAAATAGATTAAAGTTAAACAAGGATTTGCTTTGGAAGTGTGAGTGAGTGATGGGCATTGTTGGGCATCAATTCCCTCGTTTACTTGTTCTATCCCCAAAATCCCAGATCAGAATCAGGAATCCTAATTTGTTGGCGAGAAGGAAGGGGGAGAAGAGAGATGAGCTCGATAGGAATAACAGAGAATGGTCTATAAATGATCTCATGTTGCTCTTCCCTCGTGGTCTATGTAAATGCAGAGCTTTTGGAAAATACCCGGAGTGAACTTGTCCTGCTGGACTGCTGGAGACTCATGGGGGATCACTCTGACTGTGCTGTGAAAACTAAACAGTAAAATGCAACCCCCTCATTCCCACTTTATTTCTTTCAGCCTCCAAATCGGAGTCTACTACATGTGTAATCTCGTGGCTATATCCCTTTTGGATAGACTGAGATCAATACCAATCAATTTAGAAAATTCAATTACGCTCTTTTATCTTTTTTCCTCCGTTGTTTTATTCTCTTGGTTTTAGTACGTCAGAACAAAAATCTGCCTAATTGGAAGTAAAAGTTTTTTTTTCTATTTGTCCAAAACTTGGGATTTTCGTCTTTGAGTTTTGGGGAAAAGAAATGTGGATTTCGTTCTTTCCACTTTATGCTTCAGTAAAATCAAACGAATGGAGCTTTCTCTTATGGTCGTATGCCTCAGCCTTTGTTGTGATATGATTCTTATATAAATCTTGATTTCGTCTTTGGTTTTGTCCGTGAAGCAGCAAAACGAGCTAGAGCTGCTCGTCGGAAGGTGCGTAAACATCATGCAGTATTTAATGCCTGTGGGTACTGGGTACTTATCTATTGAGTATGCGAGTTCTCAGAACTCTATGCTGATCCATGATCCAGCTTAAGCCTAGTGTATCAAATTGAAATCGTTGTTGTAGTAGAGACCACACATAACACATCCATGCTCGGGATTTTGATTAAGTTCCATTATAAGAGGGAAAAGGGAGCTTGAATTTATGTGGCAGTGAAAGTACCCAGCACTCTCATCAGCATGTCTGTGTACACTACTGCCAACGAACGTAACCCAATCTTCCGTTTGCATATTTCATTGGGAAAACTAGGCTCGGAGATTATCTTTTCTATTTGAGTTTGCTCTTTTCTCCGTAAATTAATGAATCCTATTGTGAGAGATCCGAACTTAGCATATATCTAGGCAGCTCTAGTTACATTCACGTATGACATGTTAGGTAGTTGGAGTTTCCGTGTAGGAGCTTGAGAGTAATATTGTCCGGAGGTGTTATTATTATTGTACGTGCACGTTAGGGACTCTCATGCCACGTCGTCTATTATCCAACAGAAAACGTAGACTCGTTGTAAAAAGCAATACGTAATGTTTGTATTTGTATTCTAGACCTGAACTGAGAGAGCATCAAATGAGACTGCAATTTGAGAAGGGGTATATTATATATTAGCTATAGCTGACTATTCCAACAACTACTCGGCAGCACGCACGGAGCTTTAGCTAACTTCCCAAACACTCTATATAGTCGTGAAAGAAATGAACGAGGTTACATACACAGAATATCCAAATAGTAAAAAAAAAAGTGAAAATTTCCAGCAAGTATGTCTGGTTATAGAGAACTCGATTAAAAAAGAGCGAGTGAATCATGTGAGCAAATATTGTTTCACAGGGAAAACTGGAAATTGATTTACTATTGCACACACGTAGAGGGCTAGGGCTCCATGGCTCTATTCATTACGCAGAATATTCTGGCCTACTAGTCTATGATCTTATTCAGAAAAGTTCTGTGAATGCCAAAATCTAGCTGGAGTCTAATCTAAAATAAGGCTTATCCTTATTCAAATTTTCCAATTAAAAAGTTCTGAAGTTGTACGAAAATTAATGAATATTTTGCAATAGGTCCTTATAAGGGGCTTACGATATGTATTTAGTAAAAGGGCTGAATATGAGTAAAAAAATATGTCGCTTTGGCCGTATTTTGATTGAACTGAATTGGGCTCTAATTTTCTCAGAAAATCTAATCCACAAAGGCTGCTTAACTAACCATTTAAACTGCCCGCCAGTAAAGTGGTTGTTGCCCGCTGCTAAATTAGTTTTTGTCCGCTTTTAAAGTAGTTTTTGCCCGCTATTAACTTGGTTTTAGCCTGTTAATAAAGCAGTTTTCCCGCTATTGACTTGGTTTTAGCCTGTTAATAAAGCAGCTTTTGCCCGCTATTAAAGTAGTTTTTGCCCCCTATTAAAGTAGTTTTTGCCCGCTAATAATGTACTTTTTGCCCGCTATTAAAGTAGTTTTTGCCCGCTAATAATGTACTTTTTGCCCGCTGTTAAAGTAGTTTTTGCCCCCTTTTAAAGTAGTTTTGCCCCCTATTGAAGTACTTTTTGCCCGCTAATCTTAAGAGGATTTGATTTTGTAAATTCTCGTAGTAATCTCACTCAAGCCATAAAATTGAAGTCAATCAAGCACGGTTTACGAATAGCCCACAGTTTAATACGAAATTATTAGGATTTTTAACAATTTTTCTCTACAATGATCGACCTCATCAGCTTCAAAGTAACTCTTTCACTTGCCAGTCTTTCTTTTACAAGTTGTTCCCCTTTCCTTTGATCTCAACTTTTTTTTTAGTTGTAAGAGAAAGCAGAAAGAAAAGTAGTAGTAATGCTAGGAATTGGGGAGAAAAGAAAGAGGGGAAAGAGAAATAACCACGTATAAGAAGACTCGTAAAAAACGTATAATACACATCCCACACGCAGTGCGGGTACAATGCTGTTAAAAGAGTGAAATAGATCTCTGCCACGGCTGTGGTGCATATTCATTTGAACCTTTGGAATTGCAGAGCCCATCGTTCTGAACTTCTCCAATTCAATGAGTAATAATACTCATGGATTTTCAATTCAAACGTAATTGTCGGGAAATTAGAATTTTTCCTTGCTCCTGCTCCCCCTTGTACAGGAGCTCAGTTTCCTATTCCGCTCCGAATCAAATTGCTCTTCTTTTTTTTTCTTCAAAAGAATTAATATTATAGGGTTATGGCAAATGGCAATTCATTTTTTTTAATTTAGATTTTTATGGGTTTTCTTTTTCTCTCCATTTTTATGCCCTCTCTTTCTCTCTCTTTCTCCTTTGTGTGTGTGAATGTTTTATATATTTTTTCTGTGCATGGTTGACTACACGGAGAACTCGTTATGAATAGAAATGTCAATACATTCTCACATTCTGTTCTTCTAGTATATAGATCTCAGTAGTCTCTCCCATTTTATTTTTTCATTAATTTTGTTTTTTCTATGCACAAGATTCGGGTTTTAGAGAAAGATTTCTTCATGCATATTTTACGACGTGATTTGGTTTTATGGAAACTGGAAGTAGTGGGGATAGTTTATGTCTTTTCAAGTTTTCACTGTAGTTGCCACGAAGGGGGGGGGGGGGAGTACTGAGTAATTTGTAATTTGTGTGATGTGGTCGGGGATCGAGTCTGTCTCTGATAAATCGAAGCATTGAACAATCGAGTCCAAAAATAGCTAAAATCAAAATTTAACGCCGAAAACCGATTTTGGCGACTTTGGTCTTCGCTCTTTTTTGCTTTGCGCTATTTTAGTTTGGCAGCTCCGTAAATATAGCCACTCGACATAAACAATTTAATTCATATTTCGCTATATTTTGGCTGGGGTAACCGCTTAAGCACGTACCAACTGAAATACCGTTGAAAATGAAGGCAATGTGTATAAATCATAATGTATATTGTTAATCTAAACCAAGAGCTCAGGCAAAGTTTAAACTTTCCAAATGTAATATTATTATGAGACACGAAAACTCATCGAATAAATTAATGTAAGTATTACTTTTGATGTAGTAAAAGGTTAAATCCAGGGAATCTCTTAAGCAGGGATTTCCCCTTGTCCTCTCAACACAGCACTTAACTTTAGCCATAGGTAGAAAGTAGCTGTAGAAGAGAATACTTGAAGTGTGAATATTAAATGGAAACTAGGGAAGAGAAAATATAGGCGTAATCTTTTCTAAAGTAATTTTTGGTGTGTCTGAAAAATGTTTCTGTAGAAAAAGATCCGAATAATTATTATCGTTTCATCAACTCGGAGTGTTTTTCTTACTTTCTCCTCCACGCGTTATTACACGGGATACCCGCGTTCATTATATTTTTGTCTAATGACCCCAAACCCAGGGTTTCAAAAACTTGAGTTCTGAGTAAAAATAAAAGAAAATAAGATTTTTGTTTCTTGAAGCTAGAAGATGACTTGGTTAGTCTATATTAGACACAGTTCAAATTCTAGAATAAAAAAAAAGTTTTAACGTTGGGGTAATGAAGAAAATTAAAAGAAGAGGAAAGGGTGGGTACGTCTTCCAGAAAAACTTTCTCTTTGATACGGATCTCAGACAAGAGAAGAGAAAAAAAAATCTTAACTAAACTCACTTTTAATTACGCTTCAGCCTAGCTTTCTCTCTGACTGTGTGTGTGTGTCTGTATACATGTTTGTTACGCAGTGACGCCCAAGCTATGCCGTTGTGACTTGTCTTGAATTAATTTGAAGAAAATACGCCTACGACAGCTCTGATTACCATTCAACTTCCACATGTTTAATTTCCTTTACTAAAAAGAAGTGCTTTTTCCCTAGCTAGACTAAAAAAAATAAGATATGCAGTTTTTTAGGAGATTAATATTTCTTTTCCTCTTTTTCTCATGCTTCATTTTTTTTATACCCCTTCCTCCTTCCATTTGAGAGAGCTAAAGAGAAAAAAGAAAAACTTTTTCATTTCTTAAGAATATTATGAGAGTGAAAGCTGTATATAGAGAGACTATAATTTAAGTGTCGGTTATTTACATACTTTGATTTAAGTTCCTTCTCTCGTTTCCTTTGTGCAAATAATAGAAAAATGGGATGACGGGAAAACTTTTGTTTGGTTATGATTTTAATATTAATTTTTTTTTCTTTTGTTTCGTTTTTATTAGGGTTCCGAGAACTTCAGCGTAGGTGTGGGACTCTCCATTGCCAATCCTTCGCATCATTCATCTAGATACATGGCGGACCAAGTAAGTGATTCCAAATGTTATTCCGTAAATTTAGTGCACAACGCTGTACGCTGTACGCAGCAAGTATAGCATAAACTTAGCAGTCAGTTAAATTAAATTTGAGCCCTTTGGCAAAAGCCCATGTGAAATTCGTCGATATTTGGATTGTACTTTAACGGAAACACTACGTCTAACTTCGTAAATTGCCAATTTACGAAACAGGAATTTACGAAGCGGGATACCGGCATTTAAATTACCAAATAAAATAA
>VNWX01003559.1:0-10123 GCA_009869905.1 Ceratophysella communis | reverse complement strand
GGTGTTGACCTTCATAGAAATATTTTTTTAATCACGGTACGTTAAGTCTAACCAGAATGAGAGCGGAAGTTCGGTAATTGTGATTTATGTCAATTTTCGCCCTTTCTTCTTGCAGGTGGTTTCCCACTAAAAAGTTTTGCCCTCGGATGCATTAGATTTTGCGTTTTTTACCGTGGCGCACTGTGAAAATGAAAAGTTTTTTCTGCTATAGTCGAGTACGAATTGGCGCGCATTCAAATAAAAAGAACAGCGTTAACACAGCCCATATTCAGCCTAACCAGAATTTAAACTGAAGAGTTGAAATTACTACTTGGGTGCGCTTAATGTCATGTTTTTACTTTGAATTTTTAACCGTTTATGACCCTTTACATAGTTTTCTCTGAACCCTGAATCAGAATTCTTCAGTCTGCCTAACCGGGATTCAGATCCAGAAATAAATAATAAGTACTTATTGGAAATCAGCGATCCACAAGGTGATAATACGTTTCTGGTTCTTTATTACCGGGACAGAGGACAAGACAGGTAGGTAGGTTGTTTTGTAGGTTACAGTACATTACATATTTATGGCTCAAGGGAAAGTTAGAGAGGCTCAGGCATAAAATTCGAGTCATGGTACACGCTTCAGCCGCGGAGGTGGGCAGGTGGGTACATTCACTATAGTAGAATTGACTTTCTGTCCCGGCACAGGACCACAAGAACTTCGTAATAACGTGAGGGAAACAACTCGAAGATCGATTAACAAGTTAGTTACAAGTTTAGTTTTTTTCTAATTAAAATCATGGTAGCTTCGTCTTGGGTGAAGGATTCTTCGACTCTTGATACTCGTTTACATTGGAATGACTCTTCGCTAGAGCTAAGGCAACTCAATTTCTTCTTCGTCTGTGTAAATAGAATAAAATCCTCTCCCAAGACAAGTCTCCGCGGATCAGTACCTGAGACACGGCAAATAATTGCAGAAAATTCATTAATAAACCAGAAAGGTCATGGAAACTTGTAGAGACGAATTATTAACTACACTTACCGGTAATAATTTGGCTTGAAGGGGCCGGCCTTGTTAAGTCCCAAATACTTTGCCTGTTCATCCGACAACTCCGTTAGATGGGCGTCAAAAGTGGGCAAGTGAAGGCTAGCCACGTACTCATCTGCACAGAAATTCAGTCAGTCAATGTAATAAACGCCGTTCAATTTGTTGGGTATTTTATTAAATCCCTGATCCGTTAGAACTGCCATGAACTAGTTCAACTGAATACGTATCTCATGGACATAAAATGAGATTCTCCATGTTACTGTAAAGTATTCCTGCAGTGGAAGATAGAGAAAACTTCGTACTTTTGGACTTTTTTTTTTTTTTTTTAAATTTTATAGCCTAACGTTTAAGCCCAAGAAACCTTATCAATCGAGCGTGTCATTCATTAAGTCAATATTTTACTTTGTATTTTAAAATGCAAATAATTTCGGTTCCACGTGAAGTGGACGCGATGGCCCACTGAAATGAGGCAATTTAGAAACAATTCCGCCCTAGTTTCTAGTTTGCACCCCTTCGGGGATCACTTAGGCACAAGGCACAATTTGTATTCTAAGTACCGAGCAATAATTAACCATTCCTTACGAATTGCTTAATGAAGCATAAATCGAGCAAACATTTCATTAAACTTTTCGTATTTCGAATTCTATTTAAAAGCATACCCATTTTCTTTGGAAGCAAGTATACGTCAGACTTGTAGCGACCCTGTGGTGCGTTGAACAACTCAATCAATGCCAATGCCTGAAAATATCGCGAATAACTTATTATTTGTACTTCAAATTCACCGATTAGATCACTAAAATCGTGTTGTTGTTGTAGCAATATTAATGACTTACCTGGGTGGCCGCAGTTACGGAGACAATGAATGACGGAATGCTGGAGCAGGTCAAATTGACCAATCTTCCCTCGGCAATCAAAATTATTCGCTTTCCATCTGGCCAAATGACATGGTCAACTTGAGAACGTACTTTTTCCCAGGTCAGCTCTGGAGTCTTCAAGCTTCCCTGTATTTAGACATGCGGATTGAAAAGTAACTGATGGGTAAACTGCCCGAAAAGAAGGCGGTCTTTGCCCTTTTATGATGCATATCCCTAAAGATAACCTTTACTCACAACGTCAATCTCGGTGTTTGAGTGTCCCATGTTGCAGACAATGCAGCCATTCTTCATTTTGTCCATATGATCTCGAATCACAACGTTCTTGTTTCCAGTTGCTGTGACCACGATATCCACATTTCGAATGACCTCATTCAGCTTTACAACGCGGAATCCGTCCATGCTGTAACACAAAACCCAAAAGTTGACTGTTAAAATAAATGGTTTTACTATCCTACTTCTGCATCAGGCCAGCACACATTCGATCACACACGTGAACTGACCAGGCCTGAAGAGCGCAGATTGGATCTACTTCCGTCACGTAGAGAATGCATCCGAGTCCCTTGAGAGATTGACAACAGCCCTTGCCCACCTCTCCATAGCCACAGATGACCACTTGCTTTCCACCAAACATCACGTCCGTAGAGCGCTTCAAGCTGGAAGTGTCATCCAGAACATTGAAAATTCCAATTGCATGTTTAAAAAGCTCATATTTAGAATCGTTCAATCCGAACACGCCATACCTGTCCACGATGGACTCCTTGCAACTGTACAAATTGTCAAATTTGGTCTTTGTGACCGAGTCGTTGACGTTCATGGCAGGAACACAGAGCTTGGCAGCCTTCGATAGCTGGTACAGACGATGAACTCCGGTAACACTCTCTTCAACAATTCCTATTTCCAGCCAAACAGAGTTGTACATTTGATACGGAAGGCGACGAATTGTAAGCCTAAATTGCCTCCCTGAATACCTTTAATAAGCTTGAACATGGCCGGGTATTTCTTGAGCATGAGATGCGTAGCATCACCTCCATCATCCAAAATCATGTTAGGTTGCCAGTTCTCAGCATTAACACACTTGTCAATACACCACCAAAAGTCCTCTTCCGTTTCTCCTCTCCAGGCGAACACTGGAAAACCTATAGGGATGCAAACATTGAAATCAAATATTAATCCAACATTATTCAAGCCGATTGGAAGTGCGTAGTATGCTGGAAATAGCAGTAGGCATTGCTAACTCACCTGCTTCAGCCAAAGCCGCCGCCACTTCATTTTGTGTGGAATAGATGTTGCAAGCGGCCCAACGAACCTGAGCTCCCAAATCCGATAGAGTCTCAATCAATACCTACGCGTAAAAGTCAACAGTAAAATTCGCTTTAGATTTAAATAAACTGAGAAAAAATTAATATTGTGACGCGAAAATAAGATCCAAAATCATTTTCCCGGTCATATTGTTCACATTAACGTTACGTCATACTTTTTATAAATTAAAAACAACTGTCACAGTTGTTATTGGAAAAAAATCGCTGCGTCCTTCAATACAACTAGGTAGCTCCTAATGTTTTACTTTCTACTGAAACCCAATTTGGACCAAGGAACGAGTAGCTTGCGTCGTTTGGGCTCTGCAGTTTTAACTTTGTGTAGAATGTTCGAGAAACACAATTTATAATAAAATTAGCGGGGTTTAAAAACAAGCAGTAACGATTAAACTACTCGGAAGTTTCAGTTTCCGGTTCTTGTTGTAAAACGCAAATATACTATCCGAAGGACTTCAAAAGTAAAATTTTCGGATTATAAATGAATGAAAACGGAAAAGCATACGGCAGTCTGTGCATTGATGTGAGTACATCCAACAATCCGAGCTCCACGAAGTGGTTTGTCATCAGAGGCTCGTTTCCGCAAAGCCACAATTCCAGGCATTTCTGCAAAATTGAGAAAATCAAACAAATTCACTCCAAGAAAAACACACACATGGCGTCTGAAGGCTCCTCCTCTCCTAGCACCAGAACATCGGAGCACACACACTTCTTGTGTTTTATTTTTAGGAAATAGAAGATTAGGACATTCAAACAATATGCATGCATTCGGCTCATTTCGACTCAAGTCAATGATCATACCATTACTTTTATGCTATGCGTGCCATAGCGTTTGAACAAGCTCAGTTCAACAGATGGGTAACCTCTCAACTAGCATGGGAATTTCCATACTCCGCCCATGGGTCGCGCACTAGCACCTTCTGACGTGCTCGTATTTTTATATTCCATGAATATGAATACGAAATGTTGTGTACTCAAGATGAGTTTATTTTAAGAAAGTATCTATCTCCAGTACTGCCTGCACTCACAAGGCTTTCAGCATGGACAGTTTTACGAATTCTGGAAAGCAGCTTCAAGAAATTAGTACCGCTTTAAAAAAAAATACATTGCTATTCCTGATTTAGGGTCACCTACTTTGACTGGTTGATTCTGTCGTTTTAGAACATTGGCAATTCATTTAACGAAAATACGTGAGTGCAAATCAAGTATTTATCTCAAATGCAAAACGTCTAACTGTATATTTTACTGGAATTATGATGCTTTGTTTACATAATTCTAGGCTCGGTTTTATAAGCTATTCAATTAACAATAGACAATTGTTAAATTTCTTATCAGCTGGACCGCATAATCGACCTTAATTGAATTACAAGCCGACACGATACGCCCATTCTCTGTACTGGTTTTAATTACGCGAGTAAAATTGACCGCTAATCGGTTTTCCATTTCCCTGATGAGCCAAGGTTGACACTTTCCATCGATTTCAGATATTTTATGGATACATTGAAGGGAATATTTGAATTAGAAATCCGATCGCTGAAATGGGTTCAGATCCCTGCCAGACATACAATTATTACAATGCCTATCACGGCATTTACAAAACTAATTATGGTTAACCCGATGGCGATGGCAATAGCAGGCGTCAGTAATATCGTGCCACGGAGAATATAAATTGTGGATCATCATGAATCATGAATTCGGCCATGATTGACGTGGCAATTTCAATGAGAATCGAATTAAAAAATTAACGAGTCCACACGCACGCAAGTCTGTACTGCGACATTCGGCATATTATCTATCCACTGCTCTATTCGATGCCGCGTTTAGCCTTCAGTTTCAACAAATTTTTACTAGACTACTAAATCAGCCGTGACAGGGCATTCTATCCAGCCTCAACGCAGTCGATTCGTCAAATTAAAGTAGATCTGACCTTGGAAACCAAGAAACAGCGTAGCATTATTAGCAAAATATTTGATGAGCAGGAATGATCAGTTGCACGACGTATTGTCCGTGTTCGTATTTTCGTATACTTAATTAAGTAGGTACGTAAATGTAGAGAAAAAACCGGGGGCGAGTAATTTTGGAAACATTTTGGCAGCCCTTACCTTGCTCAGCAATCTCAATCTCACGGCGTCCAAAGGCCTTGAGTTCAATGTTCCGAACACAGAAGTCAGCATGGCCGCGAGTACTTTTCTGCTCCTTGTCCCGTGGACTCACGTCATCATCATCCGAACTACTCCCGGTGTACGAGGCTAGTGAGGAAAAAGTCAATTAGTTAGGTCAGCGAAAGCCACTGAGCTACCAGGCAAAGACAAGTCGGTCTAAGAGGGAGCAATGACTCGGAAATCGGATGGTTGACTGTTGGCTCAACATTTTATGACCTGATCTGATCTCGTCTCATCTCTGCACTCAGAATTCAGGTCTGAGGTTTGCGTCTAGCTTGAGGTATGAATGAGGTATCTATCTGAATGATGCGTTTCAAGTGTTACTGAGGTTAGAGGTCACCAAATAGTCGCACTTCTTCGTAAATCATAAGTTGTAAGTATAATATTACGTAATAATATTAGTGCCTTTTCGCAACAGAATTTTAACATGGATTCTGAGCCTTCTGAGCAAAGTCTCAAGGACCTTCGATTAAGGGGTCAATCTAAGAACCCTTCCGACTTCCGTGGCCCAGTATTAAATATTAAGAGGAGAGGAGATGAGACTAAGGAGGACTCAAGGGTCACAAGGGCAAGGTATACTGATGAGAAAATGTATTACAAGAAGTGGATCCGACGGATGCTACGGATGAGCGGCGGGAATCTCCTGCCCGGCGACCGCCAGCCTCCAAATGCCTAGACGAGACGGGAAGGCTCATCCGTCGCCGGTGCTTCTCCTTGAATGGAAGTCCATGACCCAGCAAGCGCTCGGGAACCTGCATGGCGGGGGCACAGCAAAGTCAGCCCGGCTCTCACCTCATTGCGGCTAGTCTACACGCCCCACCGCCCCCGCGCAACCCCCCATCAGAATAAATCCGCTGTTTTGGACCGATAAGTCCGCCATATTGTAATTTGACAGCCTCTGAGGAAGATTTAACCTGCTATATCCCAACCCGAGCGATACTAGTACCCACTTGAAGCCCTGTCCACGTCCACTATACTTTACGATTACGATAGCGGTACTGGATCCGCGATTCGACGCCTAGAAACGCGATTAATTTCACGATGAAAATGAAAACTAGTGAGCGCTTGCTATATTTCTAGATTTCAAACTTATTACGAACATCTCTTCTCCACTCGAATTTTTACTGAAAAATCAAACCGTGGATCCAGTAACAGCGCTGACTATGTCAAGAGAAGGTAATGATGCTGACCTTTCTAAACTTGGCTGGCTTTTGTGGTGTCATATTCGCGAGCCAACTATTGTTGGGCGAAATTGACAATTTCGGTCCAGAACCTTTTCGAAATTAGCTTAACGTTAACATAACATCAACCACTAGCCACTTCCCGGAAGAACAGGCAGCCACGGCAAGTACGCCAAGGCGGCTTCCTGGACGACCTGGATTCGCTATCTAATGTTGTACTTGGTTCTAAGGCTAGGCGGTTTTCGCTATAAAAATCAAGTGGATCAATCTAGGTCAAACGAAATAAAATTGAATAAAATATTATGAGAAAGGTTGAAAGTTGAAATACCAGAGCTGGCGTGGCCGACTGGAGTGACATGCTAACTTGTACTGACTCCTACAATATTTTGGCCTAAAGAGGTCTATTGATTTTAGGAGGGAGATGCCTGGGCTGAGAAATTCTCACGTAATGGCCCCATTATTAGGGGTACAGGCAACTAGGCAACTATAGCCACACACGGTAAATGTGAGGGCACATACTGGAATACAATTACCAAATACCACCCTCTCTAATTGCTCCTAAAACCACGTTAAAGGGTAATCAAAAAATAATTACTGTGAATTGAAAACATAGGAGCGGGCCCGAGCTCAGCTCCGAGCCGAAATGATTAAATAATTACCTCAATTCGGAATGTCAAAGGTTTCGAAATCCAATACCCATTGTGTATTTAGCTTATCTTTAGTTCATTTATAGCTTATAGTAGCCATCTGAGAAAATTACTTTATGGAACATAGCTTTCTCCTATCCAATCATAAATCATAACTCATGCGATGTGTGAATTAAGGTGGGTTTCTTGAACCGAAACTGTCGTCAGTAGAATAACTCGAATGCTGCAGTCTACAATTTACAATGACCTAATAAATCTAAAATTCAAAGGCTGACTTATAAATACTTGTCGCAGCACGGTAATGTCATAGGCGCCTATTTGGTCATGCATGTAGCCCATAGGAGCTAAGACCCTTATTCTTATTATATAATCCATGGCCTCGAAATTCTGAATTTCTAAAGGAGAAATAAGATTATGGCTAACGCTCAAAGCGCGTCCTTCCAGTTAATACCCGCCCGATGACAGTTTCAGTTCTTTCTAACTACTTCATAGCAACTACAGAATTAATTAAACAGATCCGGAAATTAATGTCAGACGAGCGGACTTGGCATGTAACACGATGCAAGGGAGAAAAGGGACACACAAGGTTGAGACAATAGAGGACACTCCTAACCCCTTGACCCAGAAAGAAGAAGGTACCCCAGGTCTCACGTGGTCCTCGCCCAGTCCTTCGATTTCCATGCTCCGGGGACACGCGAGGTCTCGTGGTCAGACGAGGTCAAAGCTGCTACAGCTACCGAAAGTAGCCAAGCCTTCGGAGCTCTTGCTCAACTGCTCGACCCGGACTCGGGGATTGTTATGTTATGATCTTCGTGGGGTTGGGAAGCCTCGCAAACGTCTTTCCTGCTCTTTTTGCACAAGAAGAAAAAAAGATCGATCGACGATCGAGTTGGCGGGGAGCCAGGGCCGACTCCGTGTGCACAACCACGGCACTAGCCTCCTTTTCAACAAGCTAGCTCTCCAGAAAAGCAATAGCACTGCGAGTCTAGGGCCGCAGTTTCCAGAAACACTAGAAAGCAGCTCCTAAAGGGCACCCCTGCTCCAAATCCCTGACCAGACCTACTACTAGTAGTCTCAGTCTTCCGCCTGGGTCGTTAATCTAGTCTATCATTTGTGTCAAGGCAGCAGTATGGCCTACATATACTCCAGGGATACGGGTAGCACGTAGCACTACTCTAATCCAAACTACAGCTCATGCAAAATTCAGGATCTCCATGATATATGATATCTTCTCCCTATAACGTATTTTCGTAAATAATTTCTGTATTCGAAACACAGCCAAAAACCCAAGAGAGAAAGACTTAAGGAAGATTAAAGACTTTTCCAGCCAGATCAGACACCAGAACAGACGACTTCCTATATTCCTACTAATTCATTTCGTACGTTTCAGATTGCACATTCAAACTCCAACGAAAACGCTTTCTATTTCGTAAGGTGAATAAAGGGTCGTAAGTAAGGTCAATAAAAAAAAATACAGGTTTTGTCGTTTTGTTTCGGTAAAAGTCGATAGTTTCACATCATTCAGCAGTAGCATAGTCAATTCTGCATGTATTAATTTAGTGTGAGAAATGGTAGGGTTTTGGTATGCGATTGTCATGCCAAGTATATTTAGGTAGGTGAAGAATACTGCATTCTACGCAGACCGTCGAATTCCTTCTACCAGGTACTTTTACTCAATGTCATTTTCAAAACATCCTAAAGGTGACCAACTCCATTTAAATTGCACACGCAAAACATTACAATGCTGAACGGAAGCCGAATAAAGAATAATAACATATTTTCATTCATCTTGGTATTCTACCAATAGACATTCCTAATAGGCATATATCCTATCGAGGAAATAGCTAATAATTACCCGGAGAGAAAAAACAGCTACAAGTACAAGCCATTAGCTGTCTATTGGTGATAGATACAGCAAAATTCCGAAGCTCTGGCAAAGGGCTATGCAAATGCACGTTGCAGATAAACTGAACCGCGAGTATTTATAAGCATACAAGCATTGCATACATGCAGTCGAGATCCTGTCATCCGAGATTTGACGTGACTAACATACAAGCCATTCTGTCAAAAACTTCTAAAATCATTTAATAGCCTAGCTAGTGTAAACAAAATCACAAATTCATTCCATATTAATTAATTTAATCTTGGCCTTTTTCTTTCAAAGTTATACTCTTTACTCCAGGAAGTACCCGAAAACACGTTTTCAGAAGTTAGCTAGAACTTTAGTTTAAAAATAGAGTTCGGCAGCTAGCAACAAAACAAGTTATTTTAATTTAGTAAGCCAGATAATTTTAAGTCAAGTTAAGTTAGATTCCAGTGAATTCAACGAAGATGCTCTTAAGTAGAATTTTTATGATCCGCCGAACTTTTGGGTTAAAGAAAACATAAAACTTTAAACATGCGATACTTCGCATACATATAACTTAAGCGATTTGTATGACTCTGTTATTCTCAAAGGACACTCAGGAAAATGCTGCAAGTCAAACTCATCTAAAGATAAGTCAAGATTGGATTAAAGGGCAAAAAAGAAAAAAAAAACTGAGGTAGAAAAAACTTAGATGATTAAGTTATAACCTTGAATTCTCTATTGCTTTATAACATATTATTTTGCTCTTTGTTTGTTCATCTCATATGCATGACTAGACTTATTTTGGTGCTAAAAAGAAGATTCTTCTTTTGAAATCACAAGTGTAAGATAAGTCTGACTTACAGTAACTTATTTGCCTCATCAAAGCCTAGAAATAAAAAAACACGTTGATTCGAATTTCAGATATAATCACGATTCAATCAGTTCTGAACTTAATTAAAAGTAGGCAGGTACTGATATAGTATGCGGCCCGGGGATCGCGTACGTTTTTAACCTAACCTAAAACCATAGTAGAATCTCCACATAAAAGGTTAGGTTAAAAACGTACGCG
>VNWX01003558.1:0-10124 GCA_009869905.1 Ceratophysella communis | reverse complement strand
TTTGGACAGACATGCACATCATCCAATTAAATCAGAGCATTTCGCGTTGTCAGAAAGTGAACCTTACTCAACTCCTGTTCCATGGCGGACTCAGAACCACGTTCAAAGCCAAAAGGTTGTTCTTTTAGAATCTGTAGCTTCCGCTTATTTAATACTTTGGAACAAATACTTAATACTAACAGAACAGAGATAGAGGTTGAAAATTCAAGGGCAAAGGAAGAGCACAAGTTAGTCATGGGTCAGGGTCAGGGCTTGCGCCTGCGGCCTGCGGCCTGAGCAGAGAAATCGTCAACCCTCTTTACATAAAACTCACTGTAGTCAGTAGTAGAAAAGGAAATGATTTTCATCCAGGATCTAAAATGTTCGAAGCATATTTTCTAAGACTTCTTATTTTCAATCGTATCGTATTTCCCGAATACTTAATGCCAGTTTGCAAATCGATGCTATTTTCTTGCTAAGAATTCCAGCTCGATCTCGACCTATCTTTTATCAACAAGGTTTTCTAATAATTTAATAACAGCAGTTACCAAAGTGGCAATTGGCAATTGGCACTATGAAGGTTGGTTACTTGCGATCCCATCCCATCATTGATGTCATAATCTCATAATACAGAAATTAGATAAGTGTTAAAAAAGTTTATGCGTCAGCGCTTTTTCTTTAAATGAACTATGGATCATATCTGCGGTTCGGTTAATAATTTTATCTGACTTTTAGGAGTACTTCCGTCATCTAAAGAAGCATCATGTTATATCCTGGCTGTCCACGATCCTAGCAGACGATAAAATTATTAATTGACGCACATTTCTATGAGGATTATTCTCTCTTTTTGCTCTACTGTAGCTGTATGTTGTACCTCATGTGGCGTCACAATCGTAGTTTTTAATGTCCTCAGTGCTCATTTAATTGAAACCAACTGGCTACGGCCTGTCATGCTGCATTACTGTCGCACTTTAATATTTCCAGCGCATTTAGATTTCTTAGTTCAATGAAACTGTTATTTCTTCCTCCTTGTTTGTACGTTTGTAAATCTTATTTGAAAGTATTTGTAGATTTTAATAACAAGGATGAATTTATGGGAACATATAGCTTCAAAAGAATAGGCACTCAGGTTATGTTTCATTTGACCAAGTAAGAATTTATTTTTGCAGCCTGATGTTCTATCGAGTTCAAAATACAATGCCGAGGACGCCCAACGCCTCAAGTCCAAGAACGCCTTCGCACGAAGTTAGGAATGAAGCAGTGCCAAGGTTTTATTGGCCAGAAGGAAAACCACCGCCCACGCCATATTTGCACGACTCCATTTCCAAAGCTGAAGTCGAATTCAATAAGTTGGCAACCCCTCTTGCGTATGAAGACTTTGGCAAAGTAAGAGCTTTGCCTATGAAAACGACCCATTTTATTTTTATGAATCATTATCACGTGTGTTTACTTCTATTTAAGAAAAAAATCTAGATTTTCATTTTCGAAGAAGTTTGTATATCAGTAAGTTCATGCTTTCTTTTTTCAGTTTTTGCAAGCCCTTGGAATTTCACTATACTGGAAACGACCATTTTGGACTGCGTTAGGAATGAAAGCAAACGATAGGCTAACCTTCATCGACTTCAAAAGCTTTTATGGTCCGCTTATTTCGCAGTGCCCTGATGAAGCCTCAAGATTTATGCGAGTTCTAACCACGTCTTCAAAAGTATTAGCACTGGAAAATAAAAATAATAACAATGCGAATATTTCGGCTGGAATGCACGCCAAATTAATATTGAACAAAGATTTAGTGAAGGAACTGGTGATGGCAGATTTTGTTCCAATGATACAAGATATAATTGAAACACATCCAGGTATTTGAGTTTGTTGAGATTATGAATACTGGACGCCTTTTGGTCTCCACGAATCATTATGATATTTTATATATTTTTGAATTTTCAAGGACTGGGGTTCCTAAGAGAAGCTCCAGAGTTTCACAGTCGGTACATGACAACTGTCATTTCTAGAATATATTACAAGGTGAGGTGATATGCTGTTTATTTGTGGTGATTTTAAACCTATTTTATTGAAAGCCCTAAGCGCCGAATTTATGGTAATCTTCCACTGCGATTTCTAGGTAAATCGGTCTTGGACTGGTAGGATTACATTATATGAGCTACGACGTTCCAATTTATTACGGGTCATCAAACGCCTGGAGGAAGAGACTGATGTGAATGCAATTACGGAGTATTTTTCATATGAGCATTTCTACGTTATCTATTGCAAATTTTGGGAGCTGGATAAGGATCATGATCTTCTGATCGATAAGCGGGATCTTGCTGCTCACAACGAGACTGGTGAGTTAGCCCTTTTTAAATCGCTGTCCTGCAGCAGTATAAATTATTTCAATATTTATTGTACACTTGATCCAGGCCTAATTGTTTTTTTTGTTTTGTTAAAACAGCCTTATCTAGTCGTATTATAGACAGACTCTTTAGTGGAACTGTAATACGTGGTTGGGATCTAACATCGCCGGTACGACTCCCGGGTAAAATGACTTACAGTGACTTTGTGTGGTTCCTTATCTCGGAGGAAGATAAGAAAAGTCCTACTGCAATAGGTAAGATCGTTGTTACACTTGATAAAAGTTCCCATTTGTAGGATATAGCCAGACTAAGAAACTGAAAAGTTAAAGGCGTTCCTATGTGTATGCGTAGAATACTGGTTTCGATGCCTGGACCTGGATGGTGATGGAATACTCAGTCCATTTGAATTACAGCATTTTTATTCAGAACAAGAAACTCGAATCGAATGCCTTGGAATCGAGCCTTTAGACTTTTCTAATGTGTACTGTCAAATGGTTGATATGCTTCGGTGCTCCCCCAAAGGTAAGCCATAAAAGCATGCAGATGCAGAGTACGAAATTGAAGCTATTGACATTTAGCCCTGTACTGGCCAAAAAAATAATTAAGGGTTTGAAGAAGCAGTGAGCTGAAATAATGTACTTCCTGGTTTCAGGTGTTCGGCTGAAAGACCTGAAGAAAAATCCTCAACTGGCTGCGCATTTCTTCAACACGCTTTTCAATTTGGATAAGTATTTAGATCATGAACAGAGAGATCCCTTTGCCGCAGCTGGATATACTTCTGCGACGTCCGAGTCTGCTGGGGAGGGAGAGTCAGACTGGGACAAGTACGCTGCCTCTGAGTACGAACTCCTGATTGCGGAAGAAAACCCCTCGGATCACTTGTAAGAAAAATTTTCATCAGAAATCGCCTAGTCTAAATACAAACCCGTGTGATACGAGTTCGATTCATGAAAGAAAATCAAATGTTCTATGGCAATTAAACATTTGTTAAGAACATATATATTTTGTGACTACAGGCATGACGTTTCCGACTTTGAAGATGCTATGGGAGTAATGCCATAAATCGTCTAATACCATGCCCAAATCGTTCTGATCAAACGGTATAATTTTCTAATTTAAACGTGTGCCTTGTGCCAAACTATCAAGTCAAATTTGTCAGCAAGTCAGTCATGAAGATAAAAGAATACATTACGTACCTATTCCTATTAATTACGCTAACGTATTTAAGGTTTTGTTAATCCAAATAAAAATCGAACATTTACAATGAACTGAAACCACGCGTCCGGCATTCATTTAGTGGGTTGCTGGCACGAGACTTGTTCACTTTAAATAACATAAAATAGAACAATTGTGAGCTGAATTTTAGGTTCTGGAAAATGGAAAATCTTGGGGGTTCGGGCCATATGCCATAATAGCTGGCAGGAATGCATAGGCAAACTCCAACAGATGCTTTTCTCAGAACAAACCGCAATTAAAATATATGCCACTTCGACACCGTCTTATAAATTCCGTGTAGTTTATTCTCTTATTTCACAGAGAATATTACATGGATATGCCAATGATGTAACATGACATTTTTTTGTAAATAAACATTAACTGTGAATAAAATAGCAGAAGTTTATTTCAATGGGATGAAACGAGACGAATGTGTGGCTCCGATACCTGGTCTTCCGTGCTTGACTGGCTTGTACGTCACGCTGAATTCGCCCAAATAGTGGCCAACCATTTCAGGCTGCAAAAAACAAGTACCAAGTTATAAATGGAACTAGGCAGCGATGAGTAGCCAGAGAGAGAGACTTATTTACCTTGACTTCAACTTGATTGAATGTCTTCCCGTTGTAGACACCAACAATGCTACCGATCATTTCTGGGATAATGATCATATCTCTCAAGTGTGTCTTGACCGCATCTGGTTTTTCATTCACTGGAGCGTCTTTCTTAGCCTGGTACAGAAAAAAGGTTAAAGTTAGAGTAAGACTCAAGGGCACTCTAAACGTGCAATTTTGGAAACGGATTTCCAGTCGCAAGCCAAAAGCATTAGTCATTTCAATAAGGAAATCATTTTTGTCATATGTATCTTTCATTTAAACGAAGAGAAAGACAACCGTCGAAAATAATTGTAACTTACCTTTCGCAACTTCTTCAGAAGAGCTTGGGACTTTCGCTTAAGGCCTCGGTTGAAACGCCTTCGAGCACGGGAATGAACTAATTCCGTGAACTGCTTCCTAAATTTCATAAAATCAAATAAGTTCTAAGCAAAATAAATACAGCCATCAGTCTGCTTTGTTAATTATTATGCGTCATTTTTTCCCTTAGGTTCATTTTTAAAGCAGTCCTTTCGAAATAGGAAATAGCCAGCTTTTTTTGCACGGTAAATTAATTGTCGAATAGGGGATAGGCACTGCAATGTGATTGTGATCTTATATCTTATTAATACTAAATCAAAAAGGCAAGTCAACATTTGTACAGTATTAAGTTAGTTCAGGTTATAGGACATAGGATGAGCCTTTTCCGTTCACCGTTACTAAACGAGTGAGATCCACAACACATCGCATCGCATAATAATCATTAATGTCACGTGTTATGCTTTGCACCCGCAACCCGCATCGCATATCGTTGTATTTTAATTATAGGCATAAGCTATGCCCAATAAAATAGCTACAGCGATCCAGCGATTTTCAGAATTGTTATACATAGTTCAAAGGACTGATGGCCGTTGGCGTAGAACGGAAGAGACTCACATGTTCATGTCCAACAATTGGTCCAAGTCCACTCCTCGGAAAGTGAACTTACGGAAAGTTCTTTTCTGCCTAGTTGCACCTTCCTGTTAATCATACATCAGAACAACACAATTAATACCGATTTACATCATTAGGTTCACGAACGAGATAAGGGAAATCATAGATACAGCAACATTGTCAATAAATTCATTCATAGTTGCTTTACTTAAACCATCTATACAAACCTCACCTCAACGCTCATCATCATCTTTTCAAATTAGTTGTTACCGTCAACCGTTCGTTTCGTTCATTTGCCATTATTCATTTTTGTACGTACACTTCAACATTAAGCAGGCAACCGATGACCGAGGTGTATGAATATTAGTTTAACAAATAAGAAATGCTACACTATCCAAAACTTTATCGTTTAAATTCTATGAAATTTAGATTGAATGTGAATGTTGGTTAGAGTTTGACAACTTATTCCATTCCCCTTTCACATTTACGACTTTGTTCTGTATTACGTAGCATAAGGAAATGGTGAATTAAATTGCACTCAGCGTGAAGGACTTACGTCAGCCATGTTGAGGGATGATTTGAGAACGAAACCTGGTGATGGGTGACACGAGAGGTCAAAGGGACTGCCCAATCTGGTTGTCTCCACTCAATGCTAAATTCAGAACCAAGAACCGGAATGATGAACAGACAAACACGCCGTAATGAAGGAACATGGACAGCAGGAACGTGGGTAAAACCCACAACTAACCACGGCATATCCACCGCCTGTTCATCCGTAAGCACACAGAATAAGCTTTGGTTATTCGGACACTGCATGAAGAGTGTGTTTCATGACTAAGCCGTGGCCCGCCTGCATGGATCACAGAGGACACTGCATGTTACAGGCTCTTTATAAGGAATCTCTAAAAATGTTTTCTAGATCCCTGCACTTTTGTATCTCGGGTCGTTACTTTAGTAGGCATCATACAGTTCAATCAGGTACCTGTGTATAACAATATTCATTCGCATTTCACCTTCCCCTCCTATGTAATTCCATCATCAACCATGAATGAGGTATCATTTAATCTACTATTTTGTTGCAGATTAGCGGAATTCGGCGGGGGGACAATTTCTTCTGTAGATAGCGTGGCATGTGCAACGAACTAGAGTAGGGCATCTCCATGGGCACGTGTGACATAATGTCATGAGTGATGATGCCTCGACATACTACAAATGAAAGTCATATTGTTGGAGACCGGTTATCGAGAGAGGCCGAGAGGAGATTCGATTGTGTTTAGGGGTTAGAAATTATAATAGCTAATAAATGGCTCACGTTTCTATACACTCCTACGCAGCCATTCGCAACAGTCATTTAATCACGTAATAAAAATAGTTATAAAATAATATTGTTATTCGCAATCAGTCTGACAAATTATATAGGTAAACAGAGGCAATTTTTAAAAATATTTCGCATGTATAAATATTTCAGTCAAGTTAAAAAGCCCCTAAAATATGCATTGATTTAATTAACTGATGAAAAACGAAAACGAGTAAAAATGCGTATAGTGGATACTTGTGTAAATAACGGCAGTGCAGTAGGGGCAGGGGCGTCTCCAGCGTAGGGTGAGCTAATATTATTTATCGAAACTAACGAAAAATTAGTTTTTTAGTTTTAGATATTTATTGATTTTTTGGAGCGATTTTCAACGTTTTTGGGTTTGAGAACCCGAAAACGGCCCAATTTTCGGCAAGCAAGGCTCCGCAGGCGAATTTTTGTTAGCATTTTAGCGAGATTTTTCTCATTTTTGGCTATAAATCCTGAGTTTTAATCGAAAAAGTTGGGAATTGGAAAGTATTTTATATCTTGTAAGAAAGAAAATAGCGCAGCAGGCGAAAATTTGTAAAATTTGGTAAACCTTTTAAATTTTGGCCAACATTTCGTGCTTCAGCCCCAGTTCGCCCTATACTAGACACGCCCATTAGTAGTGGCATAGCCTTCTTCAGCATTATGCTTGCAAATAATATTACCGAGGAGGTATGTATATCTATTCACGGGATAATTCATGGGTTATTCACGGACAACGTAGGTATAGCGCTTTGGTCATAGACATGTGTCTATGGCTTTGGTATTATTTCAACATCGTCGAACGTTTCCAAAACGCATAGCCAGTAATATGCTTTTTTGGAAAATATATTGATAGTGCAGTGCAGAGGTCTGCTGTTGAGAGCGCAACGAAGGCGCGAATGAAACGTGAAGGTCAACTGCACTATACGCTTAGTTGCAGCTGAAAATATGTGAATTCCTTACCTCAAAGATTCGGCATGTTCTGTTCGTCCTGATCATCTACTCGTTTCAAAAGCTTCTTTCTTGTGGGGTTGTTTTTGGATCGGTCTACCTAAAATCCACCGACACCGACCACACCGACCAAGGTCGGTGTGTTCGGTTTTGGTTATGTTAGGTTAGGTTTTGAGCGGATTTCGTTTTTTGGGCTTTAACTAACCTAACCTAACCTATTTGAATCAAATCTAGCTTAAAACAGTTGAATTTAAGCGAAGTCGGTGTGGTCGGTGTGTCGGTGTGGTCGGTGGATTTTAGGTAGTCCGGTTTTTGGATTTGAGTTGGACTGTCATTGCACTTGTGATGGGGGAAGGAGGAGGACGAAGACAGGTCATCTGTCTGGTCCTCGTCTGACCCTTATCTTTCCTAACCTAACCTTAAAGCGTCTCCTGGCACTTTGGACCACTGTTTCGTGTCAAACCTGCAAACAGTTGGAAAGGTGCAATCCGGAGCAGGGCCGAGGAACTCTATCGTGGATGGTGCCTATGGGATGCGAGATCGTAAGAGGCCTTCGGCTTCCGGTCTTCTCCTGCTTGGCAGTCTCCTGCGAATGAGTCCGGTCCTCTCCTATAGAAAACAGTACTAGACTCTCCACAGTACAGTAACTGACTCCCTAGAATTATTCTAGAACAATGAGCTTTTACTTTGGATGAGCAAGTACGACAAACACTAAATTTAAATTCGGAATTAAGTGATTTATCTTTGATTTTTTTAAAATTCAGGTTACTTAGCTTGTAATCAAGGCCTCGTTTATGCTGGCTAATTAATTCTACCCCAAATAATAAGTACTTTATGTCTTGCAGTAGCAGTAATTGATATACCTATGGCATATGGAAAGGACTTTCAGTTCTAACAAAGTCCATTGCTGATAATACTGTTGATTTTTAAAATGTTGACTATTTATTTGCCTGAACTTGTCGTAACTCACAACATGATGGATGAGATAAATAATTGCACAAATAACAAACTACAAACATGATATGAATAAATATATGACTATTCTATGCATTGCCTACCCGAGCCCGAACTAGAAATCCACGCACAGTGCAAGAACAGAGCTCGAGCACGGTTGTGCGGCCGCGACAGTACCGTGAGCGGTTATACAGTTAGTAGTACAAATATAATATGAGAACTAACTATGAGGAAAATCGAATTAAGAAGTATCGAATTTATAATAATAATATAGATGTTGATAATCAATAATCAATTTCTCTGCTTCCGGGGGGGTTTTGGATCACTTGGCAGACCAAATCCGACGATTCCAGCAGTTTCTTTCGTGGATCTTTCTCCCTTGCCCTTATAAGCCGTAACCAAGTTTAAATGCTGATGGGAGCTTCGAAGATATTCCAAATAGGTCTGACCCGTATTGTATGCTATTCTACGCGAATCTTTGGAAGTCGTGGTAGCGTTAGCATTTTTCAGTTCTTGAATTAAGTATTTCCAAGTCTGGGTTTTATATACAGATGTATTGCTTTTGATGGAGGCTGGTCGAAGTTCACGATAAAGACTCCGAACCAGTGCCAGGGCCTCTGTCTTCGTCACGCAACTGTTCATTGTTGTTGATATTATTTAGTCCTCAACCAAATAGGTGCCGTAACTGGACGTGTGTATATGTGCTGGAATATCAAGCTCTCTCTCTCTCTCTCCTTCCACTGGTAACTGGTAACTCTCGGTTCTTGTTGGTTAATGGTTAGAGGGATGATGATGATAGTAGATCCGGCGAATTATTTATATTAGCGTTAAAAGCGGCACTACTGGAATTTAAAAAGTAAACATTACGGTTCGGTAACAATTAACGATACTACATTATACCTACCATCAATGTCAAATTTGCCAGAATGAACTGCCCGAATTTGCATAATATGTAGTTACAGTTACCGTTAAGTACCTACCTTTATTTTTATTTTCAAAAACCTATAATCGACTTCACCCAAGCACTTCAACAGCTGAAATTTTACGACGAACGAAGAAATTAAATGGATCGTACTTACAATTAGTAACAAAAACAAGTTCAATCAACGCGATTATGATTACGCTAATACATATTTTTCATCTTCTCATACCCGTAATACGAAACACGCGCGGATAGCTGGCCCTGTTCACATTATTTAGTTTAGTGGTGTCCGCTCCGCTGCTCGCTCGGTTACTCATACTGACTCTTTCCACGATTTTTATTTGCCAAGATTGGCATTTTACGATTGTTTTAATTGCCACTATGTATTTATTTCGTTCATTTTAAGTTTACTTATTTGTATTTGTGCCAAAAAAATTCGTGATCTTCATTTCATGACCTAGCTGATTTGCTCCTGGTCAAGTCAAGTGCGTACTAAATGCAACATTCAAAGCCGAAAAAGGCATTGAATACAATTATGCAATGCAGCTAATACTCAAGATCAGTTCATTCCCCATGTGCATTGTGCATGGTTAAAACAAACTACAGATTTACTTCACGCTAACTGGTCAAGCAAATAACAGTTCTGTTATTATTCTACTATACATTTGAGGTTATTCTATACTGAATAAGTTCTTCTTAAATTAACAATTTATTTATTTAAGAATTCTAAGTTCTACTACGCGTATGCATGTTGCGCTCACTACACTGTTCGCTGGAGAGCGTTTTTTTTTATCATAGCAGCAATTTTATGCTATGTTAGTAGTAACAATTGCATGGCTACACGACGTTAGTACAAAGTAAGACTGGCTGAATACAGTTCATGAGTGACAAGCTTTGCATTCAAGTCCTTT
>VNWX01003557.1:0-10126 GCA_009869905.1 Ceratophysella communis | reverse complement strand
TGGAGATCTTACCTTTTTATTTCCTTTCTTGTGAAAAACGTACAGTCCTGTTGAACAAGTAAAAGGAACCGTACAATAAAAATGTCATAAACACGACTTATGAGCTTAAATTTATTGGTGTCCTACGGCCATCACGTCGTTTAGAGGTAAAGAGAGGATAATTTATACTTTATTTACGAATTACGACGGTAATAATAAGACATAACTATGCACACAAGCGAGTCCGAGCAATAGTAGAGGGCAGGGCGCTGTGTTTTAATGATACCGTGTGATTAGTGATTATAATTCGAAACGCATACTTAAGTTCAATTTTACGCGTCGTTCAGAAAAGATCACTTATTGATAGGTACTCAGGTTTATATCACTTTATTCGCAAAAAAATCGACCTTCTGGTTTTTGTAATTTTAAAATTATGCATGGGATTTAAGCCGCATATTATAATTGCCGATTATGAAGCTACCGCCTGAGTAATTTTCAACGGTTTCTGAAATTTAAATTAGACGTAAATGAACTTTCTATACCTGGTACTCTTCCAGCTGTTCTTCTGTGAATGTTGCTACTTTGTTGCCCATTTTGAGAAAAGAAGCTCATCCATGCAACTGTGCCAGCAGTTGCTGTGAAATGTAAAAACTTTGTCGCTTGAAACTAGCCTTGTTTTCCTTAACGCCTCTTTTGCCGTTACTTCATCGGCATCTGCGAAGGCTCATCATGAAAAAGTTTAACTACTTTGGCTGAACGAATGCTGCACAGAAGCTGAATAAATTACATTGCAGTAACCCTGTCGAGTGTTGATTTGTAGAGTAAACCATAATACTACAATTTAAAGAGAACCCTCCACGACAAAGTTTCATATAGCATTGTTGAAGTACGCGGTTTAATTAATTTTCTTTGAAAGTCAGAGCTTTTCAATTATTTATGAATAGATCACGTTTTACTCCGACATCAATAAATTGGCGAAAAATCTAGAAAAAACGAGGTGAACGCTCCAGAGAACAAAGCTCCACCTCTGATCCAGACACCTTACTTTCACCAACTTTCTCTTTCCGGTCTGGCTTCTAGAACTGTAACCTAGGCATTAATTGGAGAAAAATCTAGAAAAAACGAGGTGAACGCTCCAGAGAACAAAGCTCCACCTCTGATCCAGACACCTTACTTTCACCAACTTTCTCTTTCCGGTCTGGCTTCTAGAGCTGTAACCTAGGCATCGCGACTTGTCTCTGTCTCAAGCACCAACTTCTAGCACCTCGTTAAAACTTTTGAACAACAAGCTCGTATTTCCAGATCTTTGAATTGGAAAATATAAACACTTGAAAAGAGTTGCTTCTATGACTCGAAACCCGTTTCGTAGAACAGAAACTATTTGAAAAACTTCACAGACATTTAGCATAGACACAGAAAATACGAAAACGCGAAGCCGTGCTGATTAGATTAGCAGACCCAGGGTGTGTTGTCAGACGGAAACTGAGCGAGGAAGCAGGGGTGTCTGAGCTGGACTAGACAGAGTTTAGGAAGGTCTTTGCTTTCACCTAGTCTCTGAATATGTATCTGTGAGGTGAGCTTCCCTGCAGAGGGAATACTCTCTGTGTGTCGGAATATATGTAGAGACAGAGGGAGAGGATATGCAGTGGCAGACGCTTCGAGGTTGGGAAGAACTAGGCCAATTCTTCACCTCTAATCCTTTGGGTTACTGCTTTAAGAGAGAAAACAATGAAAGCGAACGAACCCCACCCTGTGGGCTAGGAACCATGCGCCCACTATTACCTATACATAATGTTTTTGATCCTGATTCCCGATGACAGATGGATAAAGAAAGATTAACCCGCTTTTTTCTCACCTAGCCAGCCAGTCAAGGAAATGAGTACATTCATCTCTTGTCTCCCTTTCACTCGGCGCTTAGCACGAACTCCAGAGCACTTTTCTCTTTTGTGCTTCAGCCTTGCAATCATAGGGTAAAAATACGGAAACACGAGTCAGACGAGCATCCAATGCGGCAATCAGTCTGTCATTTACTCACTAAAATCCTTTCATGAGGTAAATGTTATAAATTTTGAGTTTAGCTTTTTATTCAACACGAATAAATACACTGCCATTTACAAAATGTTTCGGTATATACTTGTACTCTGTACCTTATGATTAGTAACCTACAATCTTGTGGGGGTGGTTGGGTTGAGGTAGACAGGATTATATCTGTAATTACTTAATCGAGTACAGTAATAAAACGGAGTAGTAATGATTATAGCACCCTTTCAATTATTTTCAGATACATACAAATTTGTTTAACTGACAATATAAATTTTTAACCCATGTAAACAGATATAAAATCTTGTACAAAACTTTATTAGCTTCAAATAGTTACTCTTAAATAGGAAATATTTGTTCTTGTCATACTGTTGATGGATTTTACCCGTTATACAAAAGTAAGCCGTACACGAAACGACACTCCGCTATGCGTAATACGGTGATGATACAATGTAAGAACTACCTTTAACTCGTTTGCACTGAATTTCAATTTTACTAATTAGTTAACAGCTAAATGAGCCTAACATCATACCCAGTACTGATTTTTCCCTTGGGTATTACGTCGAAGCGTGCCTGCATTACTACCAGGCATCATCGGTCCGTTCACAGCATTACTTGTATGGAGAAAGTCGGCGAATGGAGTTTCGTCCTCTAGTTGATCCCTTTCCCGGATGTCGAGTGGAGCTGGTAACGACCCTGTAATGGAGCCGTAGGTGAATCCGTAGGGCTCTGGTGGGTCGAGTTCTTCAGGTAGTGGAGCAAATGTATCACATATTGGCGTGGGCGGCAGCAAGGGGCACATCATCATGGAGTTTCCACCGCCAGACCCCGAGTAGCCGCCAGAGTCACTGCCGCTACCTGTTAGGTTGCTACAGAGCGGCGTAACTCGACACTGGGGAACAGATGGGGTGGGCATCTCGTTGCGGATCCCCGAACTGGTCCAGGAACCCGAATCGGAGGTCGTCCGAGATGTTCCCACTTTATGCCTGGATCTTGGAGACAAAGGCGAAATGAGGAGAGGCCGCAGGGCGGCTCCATGGTGATGACTATGACTGCAGTCGGAGTCGGACTGACAAGCCGAGGATGGGTCGAGAAGTGTGCAGGTTGTGGATCCTGCATAAGCATCAATGATTCCGATCCCGTTACATTTTGGATCGACTCCAGCTGAATTTCCATTATTGAGGCCTCCATTATTGGAATTATTCGGGTTTCCGGGAGGCCTCCTCGCCTTGACACACGTGCACCGGATGCCAACTACGAGGAAAAGCGTCAACGTGATCACTCCTGCTATGACAACTCCGATGGTAATGAGCGAGTCCTTGGTCATGTGCGGGGTAACGAGATGAGTGAGATCGCGAAAGGCTCCACCGCCCGATCTCTTGGTGGCTGGGTCCGTTGAGCCGTCCGAGATAATCTGATTGTGAGTCTTGTCGTCATAGTATCGGCTGTCGTGTGTCCGTATATTAAATTTAGCAATCGCCAGAGCAGGCTGCACACCCGGTGCCAAAACTTTGAAAATAAACTCGTCGGCCATTGAGGAGCTAGATGTTAGCCGAAGCGAAAGAATTTCATTTGAGATCATTTCCGTTGATGGGGAATAAATTATGGAACCCCGTCGAATGTCCTCATGTGAGAACCGGGAAACGACACGACCCATTGGACTCTGATTTTGACTTGTGTAAGCTCGGCGTTCGCGTGTTCGGCTGGAACTCTTTTCCTCTACGTCCTGTCGCAGTCCTGCAGCATAACTACCGAATGCATTCAGACTTAACTGAGATGGGAGCTTGAGCAATTGACCGTACTTTGGTGGAAGCAAGATTTCATAAACCGGGTTCGCCCCAGTTACGGCTGCCAGTGGAGACGCGTCCAGCACTGCTAGGTTCAGAGTGGCCCGGATTCCTAGTGAAGCGGAAAACTCACTCTCGTCAGGAGCAATTATTCCCCCAACTGCAAATCCTTTCACAAATGATCTCACTTCCTTCACACGCTTGAGCAAAGGGACCGAGACAACGTTGACAAGCCACGACGTGGACACTTGACGCGGAAGATTGGTCTGCCAATTAAATTCCCGAGGTGAGTCGAGGTCGTAGTGTGCAGCCACTTCAAATGAGTCGTTGGCGACGGAAAGATCCGTTTGCACATAGCCCAGCTCTCCTCTCACCAGATCATTATGGCTGAACGTGATTGCATTAGATTTGAGTGTGTGGGGGTTGGTCGGCAAATGTGCGGAGGATGTTGAGAGCGACAGAGATGATGAGGGCGATAAAATTGAATTTGAGACACGATCTCTGAGCAGAATCTTTCCATGGAGAGGAAATCTTGTGATGTTGTAGGTGAGTCGTATCAAATGGCCATTTGTGGAGACTGGCAGGTTCATCAGAGACAGGGTCATTACGCTATTCCCTTGCAGAATCCGAATAGGGCTTGCTTGAGACTGGGCGGACTGGAGCGTTAGGGCTTGAACTGGGATCGTCAGGTCAACTGATGATGCTGGAAATTGACCATCACTGACGCGGAGGCTAACGTAGACTGGTGAAAGAGGGCCTGAATGCAGAAATATTACTTTTCCAGCGTCCACGTCCGCCTGTAATTTATTCCACAAAAGACATACATAAATTTCTTTTTCTACGTTTTAATAAACTGTTTAATATTCCTTGACGGCGCGGGCGTCTAATCGTTATAATTTAAAAGACTTTAGATGCCTCGGGTTAAATTTAATTCGCCCAAGCCATGATAAAAGGCGTTTCGGTTACAATTGCTCAATATATGCGAAAGTGAGTAAGCATACCTGAGTAAATTGAACAACTGTAGAATACTTCTCGAAATTATCTGGGTCCTTTGGATTTGCGATTGAAGATCCGGAGAGAGCACTCGACTTTGTGGGGGTGAGCGGTGGGTCTTCTGTAAGCACAAACCTTCCGTGTGAAATTCTCGAGACTTCGTAGACTATGTGAGCCGGAGGAGTGTCTGGATCAGAGGTCAATAAATCGTTCCGACTTAATTTCCTCCAATGTTCCTGTTCAGTAAATAAACAAGACTCAAATCAGCACACACAAAATCAATCGAAAAACAAGAACAATTAGGTTCAAGTTTCCAGCTGAGCTATTGAGCAATTCTAACATAACGTCTTGCAAATAAAGGATTCTGCCTATCTCAGCATGGCCCATTTGGAGCACGAAGATTTACAAACCTAATTTTCAGTAAATATGCCATGAAAACACAAATGAACTGCGTAATGCTGTGCTTCCCCGAATATTTATGTTCACAATAACAAATGTCTTTGTTCGCCTGAGTTTCATTCCACACAGGCATAAGAGCTTGGGAGGAAAGCAGCGCAACTAATTTACTATCAGTGTCTCAGATTCATGCAGAAACGTCTCTACGAACTTGCAAATAAATTTAGTTTCGCGAAAAGTAAACTTGAATGAAATAAAATGGAAGCTAATTTTTCAATGTAATACTTCAATTCGTTGTTAAATTGTCTCTCAGGAAAAGCAGCGCAGGCCGTGTAGAGAAGATGGATATTGTTTCGAGCTGATAGTGGAATTCAGGGCAAAAGAGGGTAGCATTCCACGAAGATTGAGTTGAGAGAAAAGTATTAATCAATAAATGGTGTGGATTGTGGAGGGTGAAATGAGCTACCTGAACGACAGGCAGAATGGGACCCTTGGGTGATGAGATTTGGAAGGGTTGATCGTTGACAGGAATGATGTGGACGGGGAGCGTAAGGTTGAGGAGCCAAGTTGACGTGTTCGTCCCACTCGTCCACAGCCAGAGTGAGAGGCCGACGCTGTCTTCTCGTGTCTCAGAGTCGTCATGAACGTATCTCAGCCGGCCACTTGACAATAATGCAAGAGAAAGCTCATCTCCCGTTGTCTTCCGCCCATCGTCTACGGCCACCCATCCGGATTTAGGAGCTTCGGACAAGAGTACCCGGAGGCTCGGTGTTCCCACTCGCCAGGAACTTCCTGAAATACAAATTGTAACAGCTTGTGTCAGATCAAGATTTTAATATGAATAAAATCGTCTGCACGTCATCGGCCGAAAATGATTCAATTAGAATAATCTTTTCAGTTTCAAAAGGTCGCATCTTTCGGGTCTCAAGTTATTTATTTTTCGATTTACAGGCTTTTCTTTTGTAGATTAGGTGGGAGTGGGAGAAAGTCAGTCTTTTCTCTTGTGTTTCTCTAAGAAGAGTAAGGGAGGGCGGGTGGAATGGGAGAATAAAATGAGTCGTGTGAATGGCGTAATAATGAATGACTGGGTGCAGAAAGGAGGAAGCGATGATTGAAGGGGAGGGAGCAGAAAGGCAGAGAAAGGTGAAGAAAGCCAAAAGTATCAACATAAAAAGGCAGGAGATTTGTGAAAGCTCCAGAGATGGATTAGGCATATTCAAAATACCTCCTATTTTACTCTCAGAGTGAGCTCGCAAGTGGCTTATGGAGCTGGAGCTGGTAAAGTCACCTCTGTGAGTCAATTGTAAATTTGTCACTGAAAAGTCGCAACAGATTATCCCGACTGCAAATACCTACCGGTATGAATACAAATCCTGGTGCACGTAACGTGAAATGTGAAAAATTGATAGCTTTCGGAGCCAATTACCGCTTGATAACTATGTTCTCTAAATTTAACTGTTCAATGTTCAATCATCCGTGGTTAAGAGAAAAGCTTTGTGACAACAGGTAACCAACTGCATCGGGGCAGCCAAGATTTAGGCCTAATACCCGTTTGTCTTAAATAGTTTATAGAAATACATCTCCATGTTTATTAACATTTTTCGATTATTTAGCTACAGAACCAGAGATTATCTCTACAAAAACCTACAATTTCTGAACTGTCAAAGTCAAACCTGTGTGCCTGAGCTGCCACGAAACAGGTATGTCTCCCCTCCTGTCTCCTGTACCTATTTTCTATTCTATGTTTGAGTCTGTGAGGCTGTGAGAGAAGCGTGTCTGGCTCTTCTGGAGGCACTGCTGCTCCTTTCTCTTTTTATTCTTTTCATTACTTATCTCAGCTTGGGACTGCATTTATAGTAGTGCAGCCAGAATGACTCTGAGTGAATCTGGCTGCTGTGCAGGGGACAAGGAAGAAAAGACAGAGCTGGGATAAAGCTCCGTCTTTTCCCTTCAAAACCGTGCGACCAGGATGACACGATGAAATATAGAAAGTGACAAGAGTGATATTTCATCCCAAGCAGAACTCTGCCTTTCTTCATGTATATCATATCATAACGCATCATTCAAGCAGCATCCTTAATTCTTTTCCTTCCTCTCCTCAGCCCTGTCGTAGCGGAGCCCCAACTCAATCTCTATAATTGCACCCATCAACCCCACTTATCTCTGTCTTCTTCAAAGACAAAGATCAAAACAAAAACCAATTCAAACTTGGAGTCACCAAAACTTCAAAGATTTAAGCCTACTTACAAAACTTTATTGTCTACGTCACAAAATAATATTAGGACTAAGTCTTTTTCTCTTTGCACTTTTGAATTCCGATTGGTCACGGGCACATATTGGGAGAAAGTCACTTTCTACCACATGCCTTTCTAAATTCTCAGGCTTTTCCCTAATCACCGTCGCGCCAAGTGAAAGGTATGCATGAAAAATTTTCACCTACTCTGCGTAGTCAGTGAAGCAACGGAATGCAGACGTAGGATGACTGAGTGATTCTACCCTGCCCTGCCTACCAAATAGTTCTCATAACTGAGGTGTAGTCCGATCAACGTCATTCTCTTTTGTCGCCTGCCCTCGTCTCGCTTCATCTCTCGACTCACTTAGGCCCTGACGCCTTACAATAGAGCCTTCGTCGTCCTAGAGCTGCTTTCTTCTCGTCATTCTAAGCCCAGCCTCATTTTCTCAATCGACGCCACTTCCTTCCTTTGCGCTTTATATTAATGCAAATACGAAAGTCAAAAGTCAAAGCCCACGCAGCAGCAGCAAAGGAAGTGACACGAAGCAATAAGTCTACTTCTCTGGAAGGTGCGATACTGAACGACAATACTTATGAACTTTTTCTCCAGTGAAGAGAGAAGAAAAACTGTTCCCGCTCTTGCTATCGACAAAATGAGAACGCTGGCATTGGAGACCGGAAATTGTTTTACGCTGACGTACGTAGAGAAAGCATATTGACATTGGGACTGGAGGAGGGAGAGAAGTCTGACAGTCCTAAATAATGTTACTGCCCTGCACTCATGTAAAGAAAAAGTTTGGCTTTATGGGAGTACATTCTTTATAGGCTCGTAAAGAAGGAGGAGATCGCTTGGCGCGAGGCCCTTGTGCCACTGCCCATACCTCTGTGGTGAATATTGATGAAGTCAGCAACGGCCGAGAGATTGACATTGTGGTTCGTGATGGACACTTGAGCTCCTTCTTTCAGTGAAAGCGGCTGAATCGACACATAGCGCTGCAGTCCGCCCAGTGCAGCTCCGCTCACGGAAATGTCCATTTCCACCGTAATATTGTGTAGTGGGTCAGCGTACCTAAAGGAATAGACACAAAATGTGAGAATAGTCACACACCTACATGTTTAGTACCCACGAAGGCACTCGCTATCTTTCAGCCCAGATTCAAAAGAAAGTGAAAAGAAATCGAAGGAAATGACCATCAGCTATCAGAGAACATGGGCATGATACACAACGTTTCTAATGTAACGTTGGGTTTCGGGTTTGGTGAGATGGATGATGTGACATGGCACAGTGGTCTGGTTTCTAACCTGGTCGTAGTTCTCTAACCCTAACGGAAGTCTACGGAAATGTATTTTCCGGATATTTTGCTTCCATGGTCTGGAAAGCGAGGCAGCCAGGGTCGAGATTCAAATCCTTAAAAATATTTTTGGTTGTGATCGAAATACATAAACCATTCAGGTCTTTGCTGCTCTCCGGGTCGCTTACGCCTCAGACTACTGATAAAATAAAAGCATTCGTTCTCTGCCCTCATTCGAGCAAGAACGAGTAACATCAACTTTTATTCATGCATCAAGCCACATATCTTGCTATTCCTCTGGTACAAATAGAGGGGAATGAAATCTTTATTATTATTTGTGTGGAATGGAGAGAAAGGCATGTTTTGCTCTAGTTTGAAGTTAAGTCCTTTGACTGGATTTTAAATTTATTAGTACAAACCCCATTTTATGCTTCCATAAAGAAAGATTTGTTTATAAGGCAGCGGAGTTGACGAGAGCGAGCGGGGCTCGTGTTATTAGGCCTTTTCACCGGTGGGAGTTTGGGTAGGCTGGAGAAAGTTTTGGTTGCGCGAGACTAACTCACCGCGAAGTGGCAGTAAAACGAATTGAATCGTTGGCCCTTTGACCCCGGAAAGTCTTCAGGTGTTGATAAAATATCTTCCCATTGTTCACATCTGTTTGTGTGAAGGCGGAAACGGGTGAAAACTTGTTCTCGGATCGTTCAATCAATAGTTGTCCAATTCCAGGTCCACCGCTCGACTGCAAGCAAAAAGCAGAAAGTCAGTCTCGGCAAGGCACATACGTAGGAATTACCTCAAATTCCTCCGCTCTCTCCTCAATATCCCTAACTCTTTTCTCTTCAAAATGCCTTCTGACTTTAGTCATAAATTAGACTTAGGAAAGTCCTCTCTCAGGTCACACAATGGGCTCACAGTGGCAGACATATTATGGGCTCCCGTCGGAGCACGACGGGAAGATCATGGGCTCCCATCAGCCCTCCTGGCATGACTCTCTGCCTATGCTTAAGTCACCATACCACCAGTTTTTTCTGACTTGGTTGCCAGGAAAAGAGTCACTTTATCTTCATCACTATAGGAAATATTATAAGTCCTCCCGTGGTAACTCTTTTCAATTAAGTGAAGCAAAAATGAGTGGATTAGTCAGGGAGCGACGTTGGAAGTGTCACACTTTTAAATATTAAAATTATGAATGGCTCTATGCGGACTCTGGTCATTAGGTGTTTAACTCCAGGAGCCTATTGTTCGGCTGAGAGAGCGGAGGCATGCTGCGACACGCAGTTTGGATTTTGGAAGAAAGCAAGCCAAAGAGAGAACTCGGAAGTGAAACTATGCTAATTAAGGAAGGAGGGAATATGAAATTATGCGTGTTAAACTTAAAGAGACTAGGTGGAAAGAGAAGAAGAAAC
>VNWX01003556.1:0-10127 GCA_009869905.1 Ceratophysella communis | reverse complement strand
GGGTCGGCACCTGGGGGCAGGCGTCGCCTGCCCTAGGTCCTGTAAAGTCGGGGTCAAAGGGGGCGACGCCTGGTACCACCTAATGGGGTTTCGTGGTATGATTTGATCCAATTATCAATCGCTCCACACCCATCCAGCACTGTCTTTCATTGAAGGTGTGCGGTTTAACCTTTCCATCTTTCACACTTTATACTTTATAATTACAATTACAAATTACAAGTCAAACGGATGGAAACCTGGTTCTCAAAAGTTTTATTTTATACACAAGTACACACGAACAGAAGACAAAAAAGAACTAAACCTAGGAAATAGTCACCTGTACATGGCTTTAATGTCACCTGTTATATTCAGCTTTAAAACAGCGACGGACCATTATTGCTTTAAAAATTTAAATTAATAATTAATATTGCGTTCTTTTAAACAGTTAGAAAACTTCTGCGCATGCAGTTTCACAGTGAAACTTTCATTGTTACCTGACATATCGGAACCATGCCCATGGATTAATGCTGAGCGTGAGCGTACCGAGCAATAATTACAGAGATAAGCATAGAAAATAGGACGCTTACCGGTTTCCAAATGAGCTTTTCCAAAAGTCGGCAGCATCAGACTTGGTAATTCGAAATTGATCCCCAGTGAAGATACCATTGGGAAAGAGAGCTTTCAGTTCACTTAGCATATGGCTGAACACTAAACTTAACTTGGTTAAATTCCGTCTGTAGTGAGAAGTCTCATCGAACATCTTATCCTTCCCTTCCTTGAATAACTTGATGGCTTGTTTACACTTATTCATTTGATTCTCAATGAATAATTTAAAATATTCATTATTATTCAGAACAACAAGTTTCTCCTCGTACTTGGAATAGATGAGACGAAGATGCTGATAGGTGTCTGGAAGAATGTCCAAAATGAAAGGTGGGGAGTTCTTCAAGTTCATCTTGGCATGTTGATCAAAGCTTGACAACTTTGTCCATGAGCTTCCAAGTCTTCTCGAGCGTCCGCTTGTCAATGGTGAGTTTGGGCGGAGCCATGGCTTCTGAGAAAGCTCCATGAAGTTTGGAAAACAACGATGTGATATTATTCTGAGACATTGGAAGCTTGGGATGTTGTCGACTACTCGCAGTTCCAGCCATACTTCGTAATTTCATTTCCTCTCATTCATCTCCCTCTGACCGGGAAGAAGTTATATACGTATAACGATTGTGAATTGAATAATCCAGGCTCCAGCTATCCAAAATTCCGGAGTCGAATGTTGAATATTTGGAAGTTTCTAGTAATAATATTAATATCCGAACAAACGGGCAACACTAAGGCCCACTATTTTGACAAGTTGAGACTGTTCTTGAGATCTTTGAGTCCTGGAACAACAACGAGCTCCTGGAATAATAGAATAGAAGCCAGAATAAACTTTAATTTCCTTGAAACTCACTCACTAGAGTCCGCAAGCCCAACCCACACAAGTCAAACTAGTTTTGTCAAAATATGGAACGGATGAGAGGAGTAAAAGAGGGTTAGTATATGGTAGGAGTCGGATGTAAACAGGGCGACACGAACTTCCTAAATGTCAAAATTTATATTGTCGGTGTCTGACGGCTTAGAATGCACAATAGACCTTACGATATTGTTTTTACACATATCACGTTATTATGCTTTGCCTGTAGCAAACCCAGCTGAACTCTGTTAGCAGTTTGTGTGAATGCTATGTGACAGTCAGTCCACCATGTGAATCAAGCTAAAAACTCAATTGAGACCTTGCCCAAGCCCCCGTTGTATATTGGAAATGGGAAACCCCTGCACCAAAAAGACTTCACCAGTACTATGAGCTTCAATGCCGGCTTGGTATGGCAGCCCTGTAATTGTAAATTAACGTAACGAAAGGATGCAGCAACGAATAGTGCTATCTATCACTCATTCATTGATGAAACCTCAGCAGCTTGCTATTTCTGGCAATCACTTTATTTTTACTGAATGGATGGATGCGGTTCTTGTGGAAATTCTAATCTGGTCGTGGTGGGGTAAATGAATGGACAAGCCAGCACCGACGACTAACCAAACCTAAACGTATAGCAGGGAGTGCGTTTAGTAGAACCTTTGACGTAATGTACACTCTTTAGAAGAGCGTTTTCAAAAACAGGAAATTAAATCAAAATAATTCGCTCAATTTTGTGATTTAAATGAGATATTACCTAATTATAGGCACTCAAAAGTAAAGTACAAGTTTTCAGTCAAGTCTGGCCGTAGCTCGTCGTAAGTATTGCACGCAGCAAGCTGCAAGCTGCACTGCTAACTGTAAACTCACACAGATTGGCGGAGCTTCGATTACAAATCACGAGATCAGTAATAGAAACACTCGCTAATTGAAAAATAAATTGGCAAAATCGTCTGATATCAGCTATCACCACCAGCAGCAATACGGATAATGGCATCTGTCTCTGCCTGGTCACCTTTATCCCATTCATTCGCTACCTTTTCGCTTTTACTCTACTCCCAAATACCAAGCGTAAGCTATACCTGATCTGGTGTCGCTACCTACCACACCCACGCAACGGGGATCAATGTTACGGACACTTTAGTTAGTCTCGTTTTGAGTAACACGTTGAAATAGATATCTACAACACACTTAGAATCCAAGTATTGTTCCTTCTTTTATGTGCGACTCAGGTAACAATTATTTTTGTAGGATTTTCCCTTCCGTGTAAATCCAGCGTGGATTTTTTCAGCACAGTTCGTAAGTTTTCAACGTCAGCACCCACGTAAGGTTCTTACAACAGCACCCACAGGATTACCGATATACACCACCTGTATATATCAAATCCTCTTTGTCAGCAAGCTATTTTAACCAGAAACTCGATTTAATTCAAGGTTATCCACAACGGAAACTGCATCAAATCAGTCGGAAAACTCCCTACTAAATTAAACAACTGGACATGAATTCGCTAGGCTTTATTTTGATGGATGATAGGCGAGTATGAGTATGTCGAACATCTATAAGACCTTACTAGTACATTACTCACAGCGCACGCTACCACACGTTCTGAAAAACTTTTTAAAATAAATAAAATGGAATTTTAACGATCTCCAAATAGCAGACAGAAATCAGGGTATAAACGGTAAGACAAATAATAGCGTCAAACAAGTCTTAAGCTAAACCTAAATGCACTGCAATTTGGAAAAAACAATAAAATGAATTTAACTGCTGGCTTGCCGAATTATAAACTCAACACTCAATTCAAGCTATGAATGAACTGCATGTAATTACGCCTGCTGCAGCAGCGGCCGGTCGGATTATGCGTTATGCTTTGGTGATGGTGAGTACACCATTTTTATCTGCACACAACTCAAACTCAGGTGAGACGCCATAGTCATGGCATGCATTAAGAACGAAAAGTAAATACCATGCTAAATGATTATTCCAAGTTCATATTATGAACTTGGAATAATCATCTACAGAATGATGAAACTGTACGAAAAATGGGGTTACTCACACGCAAGCCAAATTATCAGCACATAGAATATGGAATGCAGGAGCAATGGAGACTGGAAGTATACAGTACTGTAGTGTGGGTAGCGCAGGGTAGGACGAAAACTTGAGGAGACCTTGAATTAGCCAAATCAAATACAAAATTATAGAAAATAAGAAACTGAGAACGAAAATTTCTGGCTTTAGACGCCAAAATAAAAATACCGTTCGGATATATTTACAGTTTGGCAGATACAGACAGATACCGGCCTAAACCTAGTACTGCTGCGAACGCGAACTGAAATGAGAGTACTTTAAGTCCAGCAAGCTTATGGATGTTAAAACTTTAAACAATGAAATAAAATTATTTTTGAACTTACTGAAACCAAGTTTAAAAGTACATATTACCTACCTATGTTATGTTTGAATTGAATAAAGTTCAAGGTTCATGCCATAACTAACACAAACAACTAAACAATTATTTTTAGTTTAGTTTAGTTACATTGTAAATTGAATTTCCTAAGCCAGAACAATATAGATTTTTACTTAACTACTGCTGAAATATTGAACCTGTTCTACGAATTCAGATGTATTCGGGTTCGGGTGTAGTATGGGGATACGCACAACTTTGATTAAAAATAAGTCAGTAGTCAGTCACCCTTGCCATCACAATGTGAATGCGTCATGTTCCGGTTCCTATCAACTACTCATGGAATTCAATACAATATACAATGCCCTGATAGCAGAGGGGTGCCAGCCGTAGCCGAAAGCATAAAGCATGATCAGAAATCACACACATTGAGCCGACAAGCCGACCAGGAGGACCAGGTAGCAGTTAGCACATTATTGTGGTGATGAGCCCAAACAAACCACATCATCATCATCACTGTATTGTTGTGTGCCTCTACTTGTGCCGTTCTCGTTAATTATGCAATGGAATGGGAATGGAGCACATTGTAGGTAGAGGTCAATACTACTTTGAATTTCTGGCAAGTGGCAAGGCAAGGAACATAGTTGAAGGTGAAAACCCTCAAACTCAACTTTTCAGTTTTAACACCTAGATGAGACCAACGGAGTAGTAACTCGAGATTAGGTTCTTCCACACAACGCTATGCTAATTACAAATGATAAAAATCACAATCGTCTAGGTTTGTTAATTGAATTTTGTACAGGTTTATATGGTAATGAAACAGCGGGAGTCAGGAATGGGAATTAGAATAACTGCCCTTGTATCTCAGTCTATTGTCTTTTGTGTGACAGGTTTGCTTGTAGAATATGCAGATCGAGAAGGCACATTAAACCGGAAACGAAGAACGAAAACGAAGCTCTTGTAGCATTACCACACACTGGATCTAGTTTCTAATCTACCTAATGATAACGATAGCTAATCTGCCCGCAGAGCCTGGGACTGGAATCCGGTAAGATTTGGACAAGGAAAGTAGGACGGAGGATAGGTACTAGACTAGGTACCTAGTTTCTTCTAGTTCTAGCTCAGAAAACCCGAAGTTTTTCAATATGCTTCTATTTGTATATCTGAGCTAAGCAATCAAGGTACTGAAGGAAGTCAGTAACTACAAAAACTTTTGGTAAGAACAAACCACACACAAAAGTAAAAGATACGGGTACAAAAAAGCGCATAACTTCCGTTTCTAGGGTTGAATATTAAAGACACTGGACCATGAGATAAGAGATAAGTAAGTGCTAATGAGTCAACGGGTTCTGGTCTTAGACGGCAAATGAATGTCACCAGAAGTAAACGTATGTTTCCTGGATCCGGATCCAAGAATCAGAATCCTGATCTATTCGCTTCAATATTTTTCCTCGAGAAGCCCTTCATAACATAACAACACGGAATAAAACAGTCTTTTTGTAGCGAACTTGTAGAAAAAGCAGCAGGAAAAAGCTTATTTCGATTTTGAAGACCTCGGTAATTAGTCCAATAGCAATAATTAAATTTATACTTCACTGAAGCGTCAATTACTATGAATGAGTCATCTCTCATAAGCAAAGTAGTGATGTACGAGTACATCCCAATCGCCAATCGCAGAACTGTGAGAAAATACTTAATCAGGAAAAAGGAGTGCATTTCTTCTCGTAGCCAATATTACTCTTTTGTAATATTACTTTCTTGTTATTAGAATAAACTGTACTCAATTCAAGGCAGGCGCTATCTGTGGCGCCAGGCATTATCTCTTGTTTAAAAAAAATTAGGCGTATGTGCATCAAATCCAGAATTCCGTTACGATTTCAGAGAAGTCTAGCGTGTCATCCAGAGAAGTTAGTCATTCCATAAACATTCATGAAAGTGAACGGCAGCACATAAACACACTGCAGAGGGCCGAGTGAAGGTAGCTTAACATTAGTCAAATCAAATTTGAAAACACTTGTATACCTAACTTTTATGTCGTCATTCATTATTATGGATGACAGGAATTCATTTTATAAACAAAGGAATACCCGAATACCTAATAATTAGCATGAGTAACTGTTTATTAGAGAACCCGGTAAGACATAAGAAATGCAACCAAGTTAATAAACACTCGCATACTTACCGGGTTTCTCTTTCCTCTTCCAACTTGAGTAATTACTTATACCAAGAAATGACTCAAAAGCGAGGGGCTACTTCTACTATAGGTTAATTAAAGCAGAAAGGTCAAAGGTACCTACGTTAATTCAATTTTAAAGTAAAAACGGAACATATAATAACATAAAATAAATAGCTTTTAAATTTTCAGGTTCCATTTAATCATTCAATTCTGTAACTGAACTGTTGCCGGTTCAACTCACCTTTTGGAGGAAGTTTAAGGGCACAGGGAAACCGGACACCGGAGGAAACAGGCAACCAGCAGTCATCAACCATTGGCATTTTATCAATTAGCTCATAACTCTAGTGAATAAATACATCTACAACTATCGAACTTAACAACGGCTTTGCTTAGTGCAACCTGCGCTGTGGCACAATGATTCCTAATAAATAAATGTTCTAGATATAGGCAATACACATTAGGCATTTGACATTGATACATGATAAGATAACTAATAATTTACTTTACTGGTAATACATACACATACAACATATGACATACAACATCATACAACAATTATTTGTCTCGTCTCTTACCTGATGCCTATTCGAAAAGTTGTTAGTTTATCTTCGAAAATCCGCCTTTTCTTTTGTGATGTGTCGTCTGATTCTGATCTTATTTTTAATCCATGATTATGATTCCTTTCCTTGATTCCGACTTCAGTGTTCAGATTTAATCACCCAAAGCGTTGAGACCGTCACGCGTCGGAACCTGGGATTGAACAGTCGAGGCAAAATAATTTCGAAGGAATGAAATAGTAAATAGCCAACCGAATCTAACAAACACTTCTAAAATCAAGCACTGAACTGCACTACTGCGTGACAACTGACTCCGAGCAGCAGCTAAAAGCTAAATCCTCTTCATTCAGCTCGTCTGCCTTCTTTCTGCCCACATAATAGATTGAGCCGAGCACTGCACTACTAGCAGCGGAAGAACTTGATGAAGCTTGTCAAGGATGCTTGGCTCAAAGCTGAGCCTAGCACGGCATAGCAGCAGCATCATCAACGCAGGAAGGAGGGCATTCAAATAAAACTCCTGTTATCCGGAGCAACAACCATGCCGCATTTTATAGGTAGAAAAAAAACTCAGCATTTACGTGCAAAAATACGGTAAATGCGGCATAGCAGTAGCATTGCATTGGATTTCATGAACGAGCAGTATAGCTCCCACTGAAGAGGCGCGTCGCTAATGAAATGAATGATGCTGAATCCTGAAAACCGCGACGCGTGTATGTTCCCAAACCAAAATCTGAAATATTTACTTGACTATAAAATGGGTAATCTTAACAAAACAATGATAAACGCCATAAGTTAAAACCACAAAATTATGATTTTGTAAGCGTATCTACAGAAAAAATGTAGTATTTCCTGTACTTTTATGAATGGGAAAATTAAAGGCACGCCAAATGCCACAAAACCAATAAATTAACAGAAAATAAAATATCGACACTAAAGTTTTACATGGTTATGGTTACCAGGAAATTAAATTAGTTGCTCTCCTCAGCTAAACTAATGTACACTGTACTCAAAACGTTAAAATTAGAATGAATGAAATAAATGATCAGTGAATGCGATATGCGATCGAGAGGCTGGCTGGCTAGACGCAGCGAAGAAGACGCAATTTGTGAAATGAACAAAGATACGGAGAGAGCCCTCTGTCAATATGTGTTACAGAACGAACGAAGGCGTCTTTGGACTTTTTGCCAAGAGATGACAGTAAAGCATCACTATTTCTCAGCTCACTTGGATCAGGAAAAGCAAAACCAAAGAGCAAGTCCACGACTTTCACTATGGTTCGCGGGGAGAGGAATCTAACAACCGTGCTTTCACCTTCGAACCAGCACATCAACGCAGCAGGCAGCATAATAGGGTGCAGAAATCTTTCACCTTGCACCGCCATTAAACTGAGCACTGAATAATACTACTGCCGAGACTGGAATTTTTTTTAACCTTCGCTATTAGTGACCATATGTGTGACTGTTAACATAAGTTTATAACAAATGTAAACATAAAATTAGAAAGCATTGAGAGTAGTGCCAATTTTTTATTTTCAGAATATTCTAAAGTCAAAATTTGCTCCAAAAATCGCTTTCTCTTTTCCGCACATTTACTCATTTTGCTGGGAATCTTTATTCGGGTCTATCGTTTATAGCCAGTTTATATAGCTACAAATTTCCGACATATTTTCCTTATTACCTAGGTGTTAATTCTTTTTAACTTGGTATTGACTGTAAGAACATGAACTTTTTCATATATTTATGAAGCTACTCAAAAATGCTTGAAAAAAAATTAGGCTCATGTAAGAAATGATTGAAGCAAAACAAATACTGTCACTAATGATGCTATTTGAAGTTAACACAATTTGAACTTATAGTTAACGAAAATTATATTTTCGAATATTTAAGTACTAAAATAAGACATTTTAGAAAAAATCACAAAATTACACGTAGGTATATGAATAGGAACAGACACACGGTATAGTAAGGAAGTCTAAGAAACTCCATAACATTTCTAATTAAAATAGCTGTCCAAAAGCTTATTTTTTCACGATCAAAAAACATAACAACGTATAAACGAAGGTAAAGTATACCATTTGAACGAAAAATATTAGCCGTCTAATTATTTCATACATACCTAAGTAGTTGGATTTATCTAGGCAGAAATCCGAAGGGGGTCGTTTAATTAATGGTAATCCTCTCTTCATGTAGACCGGACTATGTATACTTCTGTAGTTAACTTTACCTACCCACTAACTTGTTTTTGTTTCAACTGTTGACTTGTAGAAAATCAACCAGCAGCAGAGTTCGACTATCTGCTTGGCTGCAACCTGCAACGTAGAAAAACCAGACCCGGTTTTCATCAAAAATAGTGATTAAGTCATGAAAGGAGCTGAGACCAACCAGATTCAGATAAATATACCGGTTGCCGGTCATATATAACTCCCTACTTTTATTAATGCAATAAATGCAATATTATCTTTGAATCCTGATAGCCCTAGCCACTATCACTCTGGAAGTCCAACTTATTGTTAAAAGATTTTACGGGATCACCTAATATTGGATGGACTATGTAGAGAACCACGCGCAAAGATTTTTTGCTGTCTCCATAACATTGTACGAAATACGAGTTGTGTGAGTTTGAGGCTCGAGCCCACTACTTCACCCTGGAAGGGAGAAAACTGTTGTATAAATACGGTGGGTTTCCCCCTTGGACCCGGCAGTTGGGATTCCGTCTCCGGGTCGTAAGCATTGTCCTGAAAATTCTAAAAACAATTGAACTCCACGTGACTCATACTGTGCACTAACTACATTCGTTCTTACACTCGAAATACTTAATCATTACAAAGCTCAAAACAAGGGATCGTGCCATTAAAGCCGTACTCATTACCCCAACTCAAAATAGAAGTATTCTTCCACTGCCAATTATTTTTCCCAAATGAGAAGCTATCAAGTTACGCTGTGTCAATCTCACGGAACATTAGCTGCAGTAGAAAGTCTTCCCTGTCACTAAGGATTATTTTCTGTGTCTCCCGTACTACAATAAAAGCTCAAGCTTAGAGTGAACAACTGCAAGAATCTTAGATCCGTATTTTACGCGTACAAACATAATTAGTTCAAGTAAGGCAGTTGTTTCAAGCCTTGAGACTTGTCATCACATTGGATTATTTCTACGCTTGCCAAGTACACGCAAGGCAAGCCAGGAAGCAGGCGAAGGCGTTGTGTGTGTGTCAATTACTGTTGACAGCTTCCGAGAGTGTGACGAAGAGGGGAAAGGACGCAGAGCTGTGGTTAATGGAGTTTTATTTAAGATGACGACGTGTGGATTAGGTCTCGTCGTCGACTGGGAACAACGTAGCCAAAACAAAAAACGAGACCAACTGTGAAAACGTGTCAAAAAATAAATTTCAGGTTTATCCAGAATGACAATAGTAACGGCCTCGTCAAACTGTCACCATTACAAATCTTCGTCCAAAAGGTGTATATGGATCCTCGCTTGAGCATCCTAGCCTGACTTTCCTTCAAGTCAAAACAACTGAAAGCATAACAGAGCCCAGAATGAGAATGCGAAGAAAAACAATGGTTCTGG
>VNWX01003555.1:0-10131 GCA_009869905.1 Ceratophysella communis | reverse complement strand
TACCAATAAATGACCTTAACATTACTAACAATTGGCCGCCATGGTGGGAGAGTGATTAGATGAGTCTGTGGATTATGTCTTGCACTATGACCTCATTTTCAAAGTTTACCTGGGCTACGCTTGGCATTTGCGTGCACAGCTCTAGCGCTTGCTCAGTATTCTCGGTGTTAAGTCGATTTTCGTGCAAAATGACGCTTTACTTTTACTCTTTTACAAAAATACATGCTGGATTGAAAATTATGTCATTTTGCCCAACGTCGATGACCTCAAATCGTCCACATAACACTCAATTTAAGTAAAATGCGAGCATAAAACCTAATTAACCTGACAAAAAATGATGACTAAATCCTAAATAATTCATATAATACCTTCCTAAATGTAGCATTCACGCTAAAAGTGTCACGAGTCACGAGCAAATACATCTTGATTTTAATGACAAATAACAATAAATGCACCAATGCAGCCTTTGAAACGACTGACCCAGTCCAAAGCTGCCAATGACTTTTACCCACACACATGCGCCGCTATGTGAAATCCTCGTATAATTGGTCATGACTTTTTTTACATAATAAAATATAATGACAATAATACATACGCCAGAATATGTGTGAAAAAAAATGTGGTCATCACTGTCACCTTTTGATATAGCTCTATAAGATACCACCTTAAATTGCCTTGCTACTCGAGTTTTATTTAAACTTAACCTCTCTTGTGTAATCCTAATAATAAGCAGCAATTACTCGAGAGCACTTCAACACTCTGATCGGCCCATGTCCCTATGCCCAATTGTCACCATATAGTCTGAAAATACGACTATTCTTCTTGAATAGCTCTCTTCGCCATTGTCATTCTTGTTAGGGTCTGACCGAGCACTTACAGCTTATTATTACGGAATTGACATTGTTCACTTCTTATTGTTATTGTTATTTTGAGAGTCAGCCAGTGGGCACGGGCACTCATCACATTGTTGGAGAGCTCAAAGACTCTTGAAGTGATTGTCACACACTATTAGCGGTCTATGACTACGTTCAGTTCTGCATTCCTACGCACTTTTGTGCAGTTAATTTTCTGGTACCAATGACCCTGACATACTTACCCTAAATGTACAAAAACAAATCAGACCGGATAATAGGGGTTATAAGCAGAGAGAATTTTCACGGAGTGTTAAAAGTCTCACGGCGTAATTATGCCAATGTTTTTCATATGTTTATTGCAGTTTTTATATGGAATTGTAAGGAATTTAATAACGTTGAGAAATTTGTGAATGTATCTTGTGGAAAACAGAAATATGCCTATAAAACAGCTATAATGAGAAATTACAGTTAAATGTTTAATATAAATTTTAAAGACGATGCATGCGGCTTTAACGCAAACTCTGTCATAAAATGCTCGGCGCGAAAATTTCAAATTTATAGTGCGCCTTAAGGAGCTTCATGCCAAATAACGCTGGCTAAAATTGAGCTCAATATACAGCAGTAGTTTATTTAACTCGTAAAATAAAATTATTTGAGTATTTTGACACCTCAGCTACATTAAGGCCAAAATGAGAGCCTACCAATATTTAATACTTTAAACATTACGGCGTAATGTTTCAATATTACGCCATGAAAATTGCATCCTTATTCCCTAAAAACTAATTAATTCTTTGACAAAAAAATAGACCAAGAGTAAAACCAGAAGAATGGCAAGGCAAATTGTGCACTGAAATGCCTACTCCGTAGAATTTACTCTGCATAGCCATGCAATTTCGTTTAATTAAAAACACTCCGGTGTCTCCAGAGAATATTTGTCAAGTTTAAATTATAGGCCTTCTCGCTTCTGAAATGAGTCTTGCCTGGTACAGCCGCGTTAATAGTCAAACAGTCAAAGGTAATGACAAAAAGGCTGCATTAAAGTTTGGCAAATGCAAAGTAGCAGAGTCATGCTTCTTGCTTGAGTCTCTGATCTGAAGTATGATGATGACAACGATTATTTTTTCGGGATTTTTGTCATTAAAACTTTATATGATGGACATGGAAGAAATGAACTTTCTTGTGCGTTCTACATACTAAATTAGTTGTTTTAAGTTTTGGGTCAATAACACGGAAAAATAATTTCCTGGTTTACGCAGTTCATTTAAAATATGACGATGTATGCAAATAAAAGCACCAAAGTTAATAAAAAACGGACGCTTACCTTGAGTGGCTTATCCAGATCCAAAGCGCCATTAAACAGCTTAGTGACATCATTTGAAATAGCATTTTCTTCTGCTGTGGCTCTGACGAAAACTGAATTCTTTGACACACGCTTAATAAGAATATTCCCAGCATCATCCATTTTGATCTTAATTCCATGTCCTATATGTCTGAGAATATCTTCTGTTTTTACTGTCACGCATTGGATTTTCAAAGCCATTCAAACCAATTCTGAATCCATCGAAACCATCATCTGATCCATTTACTGTCAAAACTGGAGCTCGAGCATAAGCCTTAGCCACACGACGATTCCTCTCGAAAACAATAACTTTAGCCCAAATCTCATCGTCAATCTGTTCCCATTTGTCCAGGACTTCTTGGAGATGGTCCTGTAATTCATAAAATAATAAAATTAATAGAATTTAAGTCCAAAAAATCGAATTTCGCATGCTGAATTGATGCTACGGCTTTTTTGGACTTGGCTGTCAATCTCGGTCACCCACATACCAGCAAAATAACTGGACAATCGATCAACACTTGGGCAGTATGACAAAAATAACAGCGTATAATGACTTCCTCGAGCGAAAAAAGAATGCAATTTCTATATTTGGCATCCAAGTCGTGCCATTACTCCCATGATGAGTCAACGGAAATACAAAATTCGAGTTAATGGACGACCATCGTGAATGACGAGGACGATGCGTGGAGGCGTTTACAGCCCTTATTATTATTCTAAAATGATGCAACAATAAGGGAAATCAATACTGTTGAATTTCGTTGACGGCTTGCAATAATTAGCTGTAAAAATAAGCCATGTAATGCAAACACATCCACATCAGAGTAATGCACTGCAATGAGGCTATCAAACGATCCGTAAAAATATGGTACACACATGCATTTGCCCATGTGCCTATCATTTTTTGCTCCAATTATCGAAAACAGGCGAATATTACGTAAGTTCTATGGCGTTTTGCAGTGACGACTGAAGCATTCATTTGAAAAGTAGTTCAATTGACCGACAGACACGATATAATATGACAGATGACAGGTTAATGATACAGTTCAGGGTTGACGTATTGTGAGCATTTACTAATTTCGAACATATTAAAAATTATTTTAACTCAATAAAAATTGACAAATGACCGATGACATATTTCACGTCTTTAGTGTGATTGATTATCCAAAAAAAAGCTAATAAATATCTTCGGCTTACGTCATGTCATAATACTAATTAGCATGTGATTGATTGTAAATATAATTAGTATTTAGCAAGGTGTTTGGTAGGTGCTAACGGGATTAAGCAGCTTCCCTTGAATATAATGTTATTTTTAAATCCATGAAATACAGCCCGGCTCACCTAAATCTGAAAATTGGGTTGACGAAACCTGAATCTCAGTCATTCATTATTCTACAGTGACATGACGCAAAGCTGATAATACACTTAATAGATCTGATTCCAAGATATTCAACTAAAACTTTGATGCAAGAATAACAATGACTGTCAGGTTAGCGACCAGACAGACCAAACCAGGCTACCGACAGGAACAACAATAGACGGAATTGTAATACGTAAGACTAAAGCTTCTTTTTGATCATGCTGCTACCTAAATCGAATTCAAATTTCTTAATGTATTAGGGTTTGCTAATACTTGATAACCATTTTTAGCTAAAATAGAGTTGATTGATGAGTTGAATAAAATAATGAAAAGGTAATCAGTCGAAAATGTACATGAAAATCGGTATACCAATTTCTGGTATACCAAAAATCAGCATGTTGTTGTGGACAAAATATTAATGTCTGCACGTGCTATATATTTAATTGAAAATAAAAAAGGGTAATTATAAAATCGTTATATTTCAAGAGCCTTATTTATAGTCTAGTTCACTCAATAATGACTTCTTGTGGTGCTCTACTTACGCGCCGACGAGCAGAAACAACGTAAACAATGCAGCAGACAGAACCACGATAAATGCACTTTTATTATGGCAGTATACCAGATTGCACCCAAATACTGCCATGTCCGCAGAAAGTGAAGCATTTTTCATTTCATGGCTACTGCCGCTACAGAGCTGCTGCGGTTTGGTTTAGTTAGACAAACCAGACAGGTATCCTGTTTTAATTTAACACAAAGCATGATGATACTGCTGATGAAATCATATCTCAAAACCATTTAAAATCTTAAACGCAGCGAAGCATCGACTCGTCAATCAAATCAAGTCATCGTTGAGGGCCGGCCGTCAGCAGAAGCCAAAGCCAAAATGGAGCCAAAGCTTCGAAGCCTAGTAACCGCAATCGGCTGCCTTTTAACTTAAGGAATGATTAGCTATCAGAAAATATTACGAAATTTTGGTCAAATGTAGTTCTAAGCATACCGCAGAAGCTTAGCGTCAGTGTCTCGTTTAGAGTTATTGATTTGCTATGGTTGTAAATTGGGTGCCTCAGTGTCAAATATAAAAATGCACCTATCGCCAGGATCTCATTTTACAAGAAAATGCACTGAAATAGCCATTGTAGTAAAAATTGTTAAATTAAATTTTGCACTCTCCGTGTAATTATACCAAGGTAGCTACAAGCCAGTGTTTTCGCCGCAACATTGACAAATCACATTGTTTTCTTGCGTGTGGCGTCAAGGCGTTGCATAGTTCTTTAATTAAAGAATTCCTATCAATTTGAGACTTGCATTTTACAAATATCTGCCAATAATCGTGTCAAGGAAATGCAGTTTTCCTTTCCTTAAATAAATTAACTTTCAAATGCATATAAAAACCCTAATGCGATTCTTGAACTTCGATTTAAAATTTACAAAAATAGCTATGAGCCATTATAAATTAGAAATTGGTTGAAGAGACTTGTATGTCATGGCAGGGCAAAGAAGACGGTCAAAATACACATTCAAATTACTTATATGTACATTTGATAAAGCCTTCTTCGGCACCTTTTTATTATACTCTACAATATAAAAAAAAACTGACACTCTATTATGAACAGAACTATCCCATTATTATCACAACACTGTCAACTTTCACTAAGAATACTCATAAGCCGGTCTACAGATGAATAGCAGTAAATAAAAACTTGTATTCAAATACCGGCATTAAATTCGAATTTTAACCACGATTGACGGTAATTGTGAATGTTATCGCGTTATACTTAAAAATGTATTAAGGTTTTTCCTGTAGCGCGTGGAAAAAAAATCGTGCGGTGAACCTGTGCTGTGCCCGAAACCTTGAATTTGACAACGAAAATTAGGAATTCCGGATAAATAAGCTTTTGATTTAATTCAATTTTCAATAAAAATTCAACTGCAAAGCAAGTTCCGATTCCGATTTTTATTTTTTGCATGGTTCATAGGATGTCACGATCTTCAAATGATACAGCAGAATTTCGCATTTCCGCCGCTCGTCCGTGCAACACGCAATGAAATTAAACCAGACCACACAACCAGCGTGTGAACGCATCTTACACAGCCAAAAAATTTAAAATGCTAATTTTTCAATGTAAGATCTCAAGTGTAAATGCATCTGCTGGATTCAAAGACAGAAATTACCTACTATTATACTAACACAGTTTAACACTTGAAACAATTTACTAAATTATTTATAATAATGTGTTTTATAACATGCAAGAAATGATGTTCGCTGTTCGCATCACGCCTTTTAAATGTAATTCTTTTAAAATGCAATTGCATTCTGAAAGGGTTACAGATTCAAATATTCAAGGTGATCCCATGTATCTAAACAACAATAACAAATGGCATGACAGTTACAAGTCAAAAATAAACCACGAGATCCTTCAAAAATAAGGTATTTTCATGAAAACAACGTATTTTTTCAATGGCTGCATCCGAGCATTCAGGTAAAAACCTTGCCATATTAGCCTGTAATAAAATGGAAAGTGAAACTTCACTCTTGGCATGTTACCCTTTAATTGCAATAAGGCAGGTACCAACAGCGTTCGTATTTAAGAAAAAATGCAATAGATTGACAAGAAAGCAGTTAGCATCATCGTCACTAAAGTAAGCACATGTGTGCTCAGTCGTACGTTGTATTGGGCTAACTAATTTTTAACTCGTTAGCTTTCGATTCGCTTTCATGAGCTTCAATGTAATTTAAGATTTAACTAGACAGTAAACCACGGACCAAGTACTGCATCGAATACTCAAAAAATTAATCGACAAGTTTTTCATATAAAACTAAACCAAGGCGTACAATGACTCAGGCATACTGCTTTGGGTTTTAAAAATGTATTTACTCGCAATAGTGACCTTAAGAAACCTTTACTTAACCCTAAAATAGTAACCCAGATAAACAATATAAAGCATAGGCCTTGAAGTTAGCGTTTTGAGGCTTCTGAAAAATATAGTAGGTCTAGACTAGGCGTTTTAGCATTGTCGCAATTCCTTTTGTAGCGAAATAGGTGGTACCTATTTTTGCCGAAACAAATCAAACCACAACAAATGGTATATTTTGAATAGCGAATTGCTGAAAGGAAACAAATATTCTTTGACACGGACGTCCATATCAATCCGTATTAGTTCTACAATGTGCTAAATATCCGCGCATATACGTGGCCATACATGCAACCCATGCAAAATTTTACATATTGATCTCATGCAAGAAAATGCATACACAATTATAAAAATTTAACCCCAAATCATGATTGCTTTCCACGAATCACATAAAATATTTAGGTCAAAATACAACTATTTCCGTAGCACAAAATACGAGCACAACAAAAAACCATATTTATTTCTGTGTATTTCATAATAGCCTCAAAAATTTCAAGCGGTCAAACCCATTCCAATTGAGAGATGAGACTATTGGACAAGGAAGTTTTTGGCACAACAAGTCTGTAATTTTTAATCTGAAAAACCTCCATATGTCAATCAAAGTGCGTAATTGGAAACATTATTACAGAGCAGCCGTTCGTTCCTGAAACGAGCTACACATATAAAAATACTGTCTTCTGCTTTGCTTGAAAAAAAACTTTCACGTTATTTATTCCGTCATTATGTCAATCGAGGGACAGGTAGACAATTAGAAATGCCAACACGACGACGAACGCTCGTTCCCTTCGCCTTCAGCCCCGTTATTAGTATTTCGAACTCAATTGCTCATGTGGTGTAATGGACTTTAAATAATGTTTACATAAGAGCTTTAAGATGACGACGGAGGTAACGAAAACCTCATTTAGGGCTCTCGGCAGGTCGTGGTATAATGACACACGAGTGTATAGTGGTTGGAGGGTCAGGAGGTTAAAGTGACATACTCATTTGGCTCATGTCAAATCAAAATCAGCTGGGTAATTGTAATTAGGGTTCAACGGGGACTGTGTTTAGGGTTTCGATTTCAATCATTGCATTGGGTTCGTAAATCAGCGGAAAACGAGCTTCCTTTAGGCATTTATTGGCGTGCATTTCCACATTAAATAGAGATGCATTTATCAGATTTCGCAATAGGTACTTTACTCTAGTGGGTGCATATTTTCAAATATTTGGAAGAAGGAAATGCCCATTGTAGGTTGCATCCAACAACGAACATATAGTGCACGTCCCTTAAATATATAGTGCACGACTTTTTAGGTATCAGTATTTTTTAGCTGAGATTAACCGAATGCCTAATAAACCAAATACGCTAGAAAATATCCCAATGCAGTTCGTATTCTTAACCTATTACACGGCTTTAACGGCGTGATTTAAAGCATTTATCGCACACGCTCTCGGAAGTTTACTATTATGTAACCACAGATCACGACTATTAAAGCCTCAGATCATCACGTTTTTACACCATTTTAGGAACAATACGATCCACCGGCGATTTACGGAAATGATGCAGATTGTACCAAGATGCACGATGCACAAATGTAATGCATGCCAGGCACGCCAGGAAATTTTCCCTAACTTGAAAATAACCTGAATTTCTACTCGCTCCAGATACGATTTGCGAATTGCATCTTAGAAATAATAATTCTTATGTAACTTTTACACGTGGCCAAAGTCACATTCAACGTGACAAACATGGACATCGAAGTGACAAATACATAGTAAATTATGAAATATGAAAGCCTCAAAAACAATGGTAGTGCACTGTGCAAGACCAAACCAAATTTTTAAAACAAGAAACAACCCACCGTCGTCCCACTGCTCTCAATTAAATCAAACTTTGATTCAATCGTAGACAAATTATTCCGATTGGAATACGTACTTGTCATAAGCTCATGTCATTCAGCATTCAATAATATCATTCATGTTTTGTAATTTGTAATTACCTTCCTCCACATGGAGTCAAAACAAATGAGGCTAATAAACTCGGCATTCAGCTGTTCTTTATAAATAAGCCTGTATTCATTCGGCTCAACGCTGAGTGTAAATCAATTCAATTCGGCATTAATTTCTTTATAGAACCATTCGACACACAAGGTACACAGTTAACAAACCAACCGCTAATTAACTTTCTAGAATTTTCTGCCGCTTCGTACAGCCCAGACCAGAAGTGCTCTAATTTTAGTACGGAACATAAAATTATTAATTTGGGAATTGAATATTAAATTAGTAGTCTGAGCCACGACCGGACCAAATATAGAAATATATGAAACGTGGATAGACCACAGAAGTGTCCGCCTTTATCTCTACTTATTATTATTTATCCTGTGAAATTTGCACGATAGTAAAGCCTGGTATATACAATATAAGTCATGACAGAAATAGAAAACCTGAATTCATCTTCAACTTGACTGTTGAGATTCGTAATGATGCCCCGCTGAGAGGAAGACGTGAATTTGTATGCGGCAACCTATATTTTTGCATACAAAACTCTGTCATCAAGACTTTTGTATGAAAAAACTGAAAGTAAATCAAGTCAGGGGAGGTGGCTGAGTTTCAAGCGAAAGTACTTCAAATTTCAAATACCGGTAGTGCCTTAGTTTCGCAAATACGGCAAATATTTATGTGGTACCGGCAACACTACGTTTTTTGTTGATTTAATTGAAACAAATTTTATTAGCAATCTCAAATTGAATTTAAGAAAAAACCTAGCTGTACGTATAGGCATACGAATTTCATACTGGTCTGGTGCCCAGAAAATTAATGGCATTTACCCCGTTGCGTCTACCTGCAGCAAATGTCGGCCGCCGGTAAAATGCAAAAAATGCCAGAATGCGCTACAAAAATGGGCCTAAACTGACAATACATAGTAACTAAGCCAATCCTAGAAAAAAATGCCTCGTAAATTAAAACTAGATTGTGACATAAATTATACAGTGCGGAGCTGCCGTAAGATCATTTCGTCCATATCTAGTCTAATTTCCATTTCTTCGAAGTCTGTCCTGCATTACGTATAGCATGTGAATTGCATACGCACAGTATAACGCATCATGAGACCAGAAAAGGCTTGGCTATGTCACTGCGGCTTGAAACAGTCATAATGATGATTGCCTACACGGTTGGATGACCGGACGAAGACGTCGAGCGATTTGTATTAGTTAAACTTACGAGCAAAACTTTCACTTTAGTCTAGTTCTAAATACTTATGCATAGTTAATTCATTCTGGGGCTTGTATAGCAATCAACAATCAATGACACGGGTTTGAGGCATCCTAATTAAATCAATGCGAAATTCAGATAGAGGGCACTGATATAACCCTGCATTTTTACCGTATTAAATACAGTGCAGGGGGCTCATAAATTCCCATAACTCAATCAGCTTCGACGGTTCGACAACTGCCAATTACCGCAATAAGTTGCATCACTGAAGTACAGGGTTGTTCATAACCTTTCGCACCTTGTCTGCCCAAGTCGCACTATTTAGCGCATACACTAAGACTTGAGCAACCCTGTACCTAAGCCTCTTAATAACAGTACAACAGTCATATATCATGTAGTCATAATTTACAAACAATTACCTCCACAAAACCTCTGAACCGAATTGAAAAAATTGAAGGCAATGTAAACACATTACT
>VNWX01003554.1:0-10131 GCA_009869905.1 Ceratophysella communis | reverse complement strand
AACGTTTCATCATGTCGGACATGGTCCCAGCTCCGGTCGTCGCTGCGTCTGACGCTCCGCAACAGCTTCAAGCCCAAGGCTCTGCCGGTGGAGAGCAGCTTCGAGCCCAAGCTCGTCGTGGTGCTCAGCCCAAGGCTGCTGGTGGTGGTCCGATTCGGGCTCGCAATGAGAAGCCTAATCATCGCTTCAGTAGCCATTTGCCCAACCGCCCGAAGAAGGCCGCATCTCCCTACACGCTCTTCATCCAGGGCTACTACGCTCGCAACAAGAACTCCAAGGTAAGGTCAACGCCGGGTCACTCAAAGCCGTCTGTCCTTGGCTTCATTCTCATCACTGCTTTGACTTTGCTCTTAGTTGTCCGCCAAGGAGAAGTTCATCCAGGCAGCCAACGAGTGGAAGAAAATCAGCAAGTCCGATCGTGAGGAGTTGGAGAAGGTGAGCGCCCGTGACCGTCAGCGCTATGAACGCGAGATGTCCATCTGGAAGACCCAGAAGGACTTCCTCAAGCGCCCTCCGACCAACTACGGTCTCTTCCTTCGCGAAACCTGGACAGTAAGTGGCACAATGCTATAAGCTACCAGTCAGTCATTGACGATCGCCATTGAAAGACTCATCTAACCACCATTTTGATTTTCTTCGTAGAAAGAGAAAGCCGCTGGACGTGGTTATGATGATTTCGAGGAGATTTCTAAAGAGACATCCGAGCGTTGGGCTGACATGTCCCGCAAGGAGAAGCAAAAGTATACCGATCAAAGCAACACTCTGCGGGAGAATTACCAAGGCCGCGTCCAAGAAATTCGGTCAACTGGATCTCTGCCAGCTCTCAACTGGAGCAATCGCAGCGTCGTCATGAGCTACACTCCATCGCAGGTTCTAATTGCAAGCCGCTCCAGGGCAAGCCAATGATGAGGAGTACGACGATGGCGACGACGAGGATGAGGAGGAAGATGACTACGAAGACGACGAATAAATGCTTGCATCATCAGAAGCCATAAACAGCAAATATTTATATTTGATCTCAAAATTTCTGTGATACTTCATAGCTAAGGCTAATTTATGAACTATTTTTGTAAACCACATTAATTGCTATGAAGCGTGATAAATAAAAAGGAAATTAATTAATTGCCAGTCGCCATTGCATCTTAACCATCATTTTAACTTTAATTTGGAATCTCGCCAACTGATGCATCGAGTATAGCAGACTTCGTACGATAAATGAACTTCCTCATACACCCTAACCGTTCCCACCACGTTCTTCCAAGCTGAACACATCGTGCTCGTGTCACCTAATGTGTGAAAATTGTTAAGCCAGACTCACACGTTCAGCTAACTGTGCAAAAAAAAAACGCAGCGAAGATGCAGTTATGAACTATTTTTGTAAACCACATTAATTGCTATGAAGCGTGATAAATAAAAAGGAAATTAATTAATCGCCAGTCGCCATTGCATCTTAACCATCATTTTAACTTTAATTTGGAATCTCGCCAAATGATGCATCGAGTATAGCAGACTTCGTACGATAAATAAACTTCCTCATACACCCTAACCGTACCCCACCACGTTCTTCCAAGCTGAGCACATCGTGCTCGTGTCACCTAATGTGTGAAAATTGTTAAGCCAGACTCACACGTTCAGCTAACTGTGCAAAAAAACGCAGCGAAGATGCAGTCTAATGTCCAGAGTCCAATGTAAAATTTATGATGCATCCTTGCAAATACATAGCATAGCATTACGGAGCACAGAGCACTAGACGTTCCGTAATCTTCGAGCATTTACTATGTTAGCAGAAGAAGATCCCAGACAATTTGCAATTTCCTAATAACAGTCTTCACCTATTAAACTACTGCCACTAGCCCCAAGGTCGCTCTTCCGTTCCGTCTTGCCACGTGGCTTCTTAATGCTCTAATTTATTGTTTGGCTAGTATGCGAATACATATTTATGACATTTTGGCTTCTGCTGAAACTGCATTGTCTATTGTATTCTGGATATTAAGGTCAGGAAGTTATGTTTTCGCTGATCGCAGCACCCACGCCATATGCCTGGCTAGAGCGTGCAAAGGTTAAAGGTCCAAAGGTCGTGATTAATTTGTACTGCGCTGTAAATGCAGGCGTCGGTTTTTGATAAATAGCGTTCTGGAATTCGGATAGCGATTGACGTTTGGCATGAAGATTCTGGGCGTGGTGAGGTGTGTGCATGGCTAATGTCATAAGGGCAAGGAACATGAAAAGCTTTAAATTTTTGACATTATGGCATTAGACGCTTATATGCGTTAGATAACTCATTCTGCTACAAAAATGTATTCGGATCAAGTTTTAAGCATTACGTAATGTTTGACTATTGGAAATGCGTGGGCAGGGATTAAGTCTAGGACAAGTAAATACGGATACTGATTTGATTTCAGTAATCTAAGCTTTTTGAAGCGTGTAGCAGCCTATTGCTAGATGCTCCCTTTTGACGGGTGACGTGATGGGTCCAAAATTAGGCAACGGAACGGATTAGCTATAAACTATTTACAGAGTAAGCGTTTTAACACTATACTAAAGCAAGCACTAATCTCTAGTTAAATATATGAGCTCAAGGGAAGTATAAATGTACTATAGATGAGCTTTATCACATGTCAAGTCAAATATGCGTAGCCTGTTGTGTACGTTACCAGAGTTCTGGGTAATGGGTAATGAGGTGTATATGTCGAGGTTAGACGATTAATTCTTGGGTTTAATGGTAGCCGCTGGGATTTTGAGATTTCGCCTTGTGCGGGTAAATTCTTATGCTGGGCGAACTGGAAAATATGGATAACGGTCATGCGAGCTGACCAGCACCAAAAATAGCGGCCCTACGAACTGACCAGTATGAAAAATGGCGGTCATACGAACTGGCTAGCACGGAAAATGGTCATACGAACTGGCTAGAATTGAAAATAGCCATGCAAACTGGCCAATATGCGAAGAAGCCATGCGACCTGGATCACATTTTGGTAAATATTCAAAATTAGGAAGTTAAATATTCCTGGTAAATCGAGAGGCTCGATATTTTTATGCCAATCGTTATCGAGCCGACCAATTCACGGTAAAGCTATCATTGTATAAATTTGATATATGGTTTCCATTTCCATTTTAGCGGCATGACTAAACACTTGCAAATTCCACTATCCATTGTATTCCAGTTCCAGCTAAAGCCCAGTCATGATGAAACCTATTCTTCCATTGATAAACCCATCCGTCAATTGAAATCTCTCTCTGGCTATGGTTTTCTTTGATTCTTTGATTATTATGAGAACCTTGGGTATCATCTGCTGCAATGGGAGTACTTTGTACCCTCGGCATTTTCCCATAGCCACAGCACAGCCTCACAGATCGTGTCACAATTTCTTCGCACTAAATGCGGTTTGGACTTTGGTCCAAATCAACTACCTACTTCATGCTCGGGTTCAAAGTCTAATACACTCAGGCACCTGAGCTTCCTATAAGCTTTAGCATAGCAAAAAGTCAAATCTTTCCATTTCAATTTAATTACGGTTACGTAATGTCAATATGCATAGTACCACAGCATCCATAGTTCATCGTAGTGCATAAGATTCGTTGGGCTTAGCGTCAGCATCCTCTCCTATTGTTTCAAAGACTCTAGAACTGTCATAACATCATTTAGTGTAATAAACTAAAGGCTCAAAAGTTAAGCTTTAAGTTCAAGATAACAAATAACAATGGCTAGCTAATTGTTCAGGTATTTGTATTTTGAAAATAATTTATTTTTAAGTTAGACGCCAGCCAAATTTATAAATAATCTTTAATTGTTAAAGAAAGACACGAAAATGAATTTTCAAAATTTAATAAATAGCCATCGGCGTTGAACTAAGCTAAAATTTAATTTTTTTCTAATTTCGGAATTAAAGCGTTTTCGCTATTTGTCTGAATAAATCTCAAAAATCGCTACTTTCGCGCTTGTAATTGTAAACTGTAACAGCATTTTAGCTAGCTCTATTTAATTTTCCATTAGTCAGCAGAGAAAGCATCTCTCTACCCAATTCCCTGTTGAAAGCCCAGAGCCAAAGGTCGAGTTTGGCCATGATTATGTCTTTGTTTGTTTGTTTGCTCAGACTTTATCACCAAGTTCAAAGTTTAACACACCTCACGTAGGCTGTAATACATTAGCTCTCTATAGCGTTATAGAAGCATAGCTAAACAGACTTGACAGCCCGCACAGACCACAGACCACGCTAAAGTTAGCTTAACGAGTGATGGATGTCATCTGCCTTGGTCTCTATAAGTACTATATTTTCCAGTATCTATAGCACAGCCCCTAAACGTTATGCGTCTCGTCCTTGTATGTTAATACATCCGCTAATCACAATTTAATTTTTTTATACCCCGTTCAGTTTCCCTAGTTCTTCGGATGCCAGTCATGCAGATTTCGCACATTCGTGAAGTAGCTCCAGATCAGACACGTTCATTCATAGAATTACCGCAGAGCGTCTGTCTCGTGTCCTACATTTCTTAATCATGGACACGAAAGTGCCTATAATAACACTGAACAGTCCTACGGACTGCTCGGCCTGCGGTGACCCCAAATGTAACCCTAGCAATTGTTCTACACGAAATCGTACTTCCTCTTCTGTTGAAATCCGCCATCCTTATGAGAGACTTCGACATTATTTAACGAGAGAAAGTGGTGGACGCCGGAAGTTACCTCGTCGAGAAAATCCGAATTTACAGGCTTATCATCCGAGCCTGGTAAAAATTGAAGCTCGTAATCGTCGTCAGCTCATTGCTACCCGGGATATCATGGAAGGAGAGGTCATTCTTTGTGAAACGCCGCTTATGGCTGCGCCGTCTTCGAAGGAATTTCCAATCCGAAAAGCGCCAGGGGCGGGGTATGAAAAAGGACGCAATGGAAAGGATTTCAGTTCCAAGTTTTCGTGTATTTGTTTGGGATGCTATAAAAATGTGACGACGTTGTATAAGTGTTCCAAGTGTGGATGGCCTGTTTGTAGTGCTGAGTGTGAAAAGGTAAGCATTTTGGAGATCAACATGTTTTCGTAGATTTTGGGAGCGTCAGTAGAATTCGTAAGGCCGAATTTAAAAATGATCTATGGAATTAAAAATAACATTTGTTATTGCTTACTTCATTTATTTAGTTTTAAAATGGATTGGTGTTTGAGTTACACAATAATTTTAAATACATTTTAAGCCGTGCTACTTTGAAATTGCATTCTGGTCCCAAGGTGCCGTAAGGCAGGTTTTCATAAGTTACACGCCGGTGAGATGCTCAGCAAATGTGAAATATAAATTGCATGCTATAGCAAAAGTTTAGTTAGATATTGAACGAAGTGACGGAAGACTGTAGTTTCTCGCTAGCTAATTTCTGAAAAACGCATTACCTAAAAGTTATTTTAATTTAATTTAAACCTTTCCACTCAGGCTGGCTAGCTTTAAATTTAAAGACCTAAGTAATTGAACTCAGCAGATATTAAGGCTTCTGATGGGCAAAGTTTAAACAATAGAAGCGTTAGGTATACTTATTGTAGCATTAGGACTTTGGACCATGCAGCACTTAAACCACTTCAAAATGTACATGTTTCAAGCTTTTACTGCCCATCGATCAAATTTGATAACAATAGAGAATAGAGGCGTAGGTATGGCCTTTTATCTACGCTACCTAATACCTAAATGGGATTTTGAGCAAAACATTTCTAAATAATAGAATCCTAATTGAATCTTGTCTCATCGCATCAATCACTCTGCCAAATAAGCTGAATTGATGTGGGAAATTTACCTGCGTCATGGTGTCATTCTGAGGTTAATTCTGAAGATGAGTGTTGAGTGCTTACCTATAATCGAATGTCACGCGTCGTGCGTGACCTAAGTTTATATAATTCCTATGACACGTTCAAACTTCATAATCACGCATTTTTAGCATTATTTTAGACTGATTGTTCATTTATTAAATCATTGTTGTCGTAAAATTGTGGTTTTACTGGAGAAAATGTCTGATACAATAGTGATTTTAATATAGAGCCAAGTTTAGGCTTAAATATAAGCAAAGAATTTAAAACATATAATATTTCTATTGTGTCAAACTTGAGAAAAATTGGGAAGCGAAATCTACGACTCGTCATAAAGCGTTTATTAAAATTTTTTAAATTAAAATCAACTGGCCAAAAGCAAAAATACAATTCAATACTTAAATAACCCTAATTTTTTTTCTCTACAAATAGATTCCAGACCACGCGGATTTCGAATGTGAAGTATTTGCCAATAATCCAGTCTCTCCAATTGTTCATTCGAACGAATACAAGAAAATTAAGATTCTTCGCTGTCTCCTTCTCCGTGAGAAATACCCTGCAAGATGGAATAAAATTTTGGACTTGGATGCTCATGATGATCTTCGAAAAGGAAATTTATGTGCTGTTTCCACGACTATTGCTCTCTTCAAATTTGTTCAACAGGAGTGTCACTTGAAGCAGTTTGACGGAGAGACCATTAACCATGTGGTCGGGGTCAATACGGTCAATTCGTTCAATACCTGCAATCCAAGGCCTTACCCTGTTTCAGATAAAACGAATAATGAATTAAGGTAGGTTATGTTTTGCATTATGGATTCCAATTTCATGATTTAGGCTGGAGTGGTGCTTTGCTAGCTGGCCATAACGTATAAGCTTGCTCTCGAGCAAAGGTCAAGTGACCTTATGACAAATGCCATTAAATAACGCTCACGTATTAGGACCTTTATCGAGAATTCCATTGTATAACGTCGAGTGCTTCTAATTTCGATAAATAATGCCGTATTCCCCTGATAAGTGGGTATTTGACCTTTGACCTTTTGTATTTTTCAGAAAGGCATCCCTGCTCTTCTACAACGCCAGCCTCCTCACGCACGACTGCAAACCGAACACACGAAGCGTCATTTCTGAAACAGAAAATTCCTTCTGCATCACCGTCATGGCGTCCTCGACCATTCGAAAAGGTCAAGTCCTGACCCACTGCTACGTTGATATCACCCGAGGCACCCTACAGCGTCGCCAGGAACTCTACAATGACTACTATTTCTCCTGCAAATGCCGCCGATGCCTTGACCCCACCGAGTACTGCACATTCTTTTCTGCTCTGAAATGCCCTAACGTTAAATGCAGTGGACACTTGCTGCCCAGCAACCCTTTAAGCATTGAAAACGACACTGTTTGGTACTGCAACAACATTCCTCAGTGTACTGTCGTTAGTCGAACTGAACAAGTACTGGAACTACTACGAGATGTTCATAAGTCTCTAGAAGATGCTGCCGTGGAACACAGTCAATTCCAAGAATACGAAAACCTTCAGAAAGTCCTAAGCAAATACAAAAATAAGCTTTTGCATCCTAATCATTTTTTAGTAATGGACATTCAGTATGCGATCATCACTTGTATCAATAAATTACTGGAATTAGTGAACGAAGAGGAGGCCATTCGTCTGTCCATGGAACAAGTGGAACTCTGTCGCTCATGCATTGAGGTCGTGGATGTGCTTCGACCTGGATATAATCGATTACGGGGTGAGTCATGAATTGCATTGTTTGGGCGATTTCAAGCTCTATAACGTGACATTTTAATTTTTAAAAATTTGCATTAATCCCGTAGGTAACCTCCTATTCTTCCTACACGAAGGAATGCTCATGAATTTCCTGGACGAAGTAAAACGAAACATGAGTCACCCTGACACAAATTTCTCTGTTTTGGGCAGAAGTCGATTCGAAGAAATTTTGAAAATAATGAAAATTGGGCGTGAAATCCTCGTCGTGGAACCCGTCGGAAGTCAAGAATATATTCGGGCTCAGAAGCTTTCTCTAGGCTCCTCGGGGCTTCAGCCGCTTATGAAATATTTCAATGTAACAAATGATTATAATTAATTTAAGTAATTTTTAGTTGTATTGATTTTTGCTGGAGACCTATAAAGCTATAACGCTTAGCCTAATACTTTGTAATTCTAAAAATGGAGACTTTTAATTTTTATAAATTTTATAGTTACCTATATTTTCACTGAATCTGCATGAAAAGTGTCATAATTAAGTATTTAATATTTACGAATAGCTAGTTAGCTATAAATAGCTTAAATTAATGTTTGTTAGCTAAGGCCTATGCTGATGCTGTCGAGTTGTCTGTGTTATTTCACTGCATATCGCTATTTATATGTAATTTTGTCATATTTATATTTAGTCTATTTAATTAAATTAATTTAGCTAAGCATTCAAGTACCTACATAATAAATATGATTTTTAGTACTTCCGGTAATAAATTTATAAATTGAAAATAATTCGCATACGGGAGGTTGTAAAGACGTTTCCTTATTCCTTACTCATAAATCTGCTGAAATGAACCAAAATTTCAACTGGAGAACTACCTGAACCCCAACCACATCCGAGTTATTTAAATAATTTTGCATTGAAGTTAAACTACCAATTTTCGAGGTCTTCTAGCCACAATGCAACCTTCACGACTTTGTAGGAATTCAACCAATAAAGAAATTTAATATTTGCAATTTGCAATATTCATCCTGTTTTGGACATTTATAAACTTTGATGGGTTGGTATTCGTATTTTATTCCGGAAACATCCTCCAGGGCGACGAGTTTATCAGAGCAGAACGTGAAAAGAAAATCCAAGATGAAACATTTCGCACTTTTAAGTTTGGGCATTGTCGCTGGGATCCTATTTTTAGGGTCAACAATGGTTTCCGGTCAGGAGTATGAAGGGGACGAGGACCCTGAATTGTACGACAGTAAGTTGCGCTTGTACTTGTTTTACTACTGATATTTATTATTTCATTGCTTATACCTAGATGTTCAGGCTTTCGCTTCTGTATTCTCAAAAAACACTGACTATTACGAGCACGTATATACGATGAAACTATCAATTAACTAAATTTCAATAGTTCTAACTGGCATTTGAATTTTAAATTCGACAGACGCTGAAGCCGAGCAAGATTCCTATGACAAAACACGAGAAAGTCGCCAAGCTCAAAACTGCTGGTGGCAAGATTGTCAGTCTCCGGCTCATCGATTTAAGTGTCCAGCGAGTACTTATGCCTACCGTGAACAGCCCTGTCGACAACGTTACGGCGAACCTGGAGTCCATGTCTATTGTTGTACCAAGTAATGCAATGGAAGCTTCAAAGCCACAACCAAAAAAGATTTTCCGCGTCTAGTGAATAAAATTCTCAAAAATGCATAATAAAATTTAAATTGGCAAATAAAAATAAAACTGAACTTGTAGTCTGGTTAGATTTTGCATTTATTTCTTCGCTTTTACGACCTGAATAATATTAATAAAATTCTCAAAAATGCAAAATAAAATTTAAATTGGCAAATAAAAATAAAACTGAACTTGTAGTCTGGTTAGATTTTGCATTTATTACTTCGCTTTTACGACACAAATATGTAATTACTGAATCTTTAAAACAATATTAAGCAATTTAAGGTACCTATTGGAGATTATTTTTAGTGACTCCTAGCATCATACAAATTGCAAATTACCAATCCACCACGGTCACGGTTTATAACCTAAGTAGGTATTCTGTTTTGCTAATATCCGGCTAGCGACTCCACAGCTTTTTATTGTTTATCTAAGAAACCGGCATTTTACACGGAACTCGAAATACCGAGAATTTCATCAGTGACCGACCTGACCACAAAGTTAAATTGATACAATTTTTTTCCTGGTATATGAATGTTTATGAGATAAGTAGCTATATAGCTGTATGCATGTATATGACCTATGACTGACACGACACGCCTCAGGATTTTAGTTTTCCTCATTTGAAACGTCGATACACACCCAGAATATCTAAACATTCTCTGAACATTACAGGCCTTAGCTAATTTAATATTTTGGAGCCCGTTAAAAGATTTTCTTCCGAATTTCGAAATTTCATTACAATCTGCTGCAAAATGGTAATTTTTAAGGCTTGAACCCCGTTTCTGTGTTGTAGGTTGTAGCTTTAATTCTAATACAAGAAATACTCTTGAACTGACCTAATTTTTGATTAAAGTAAATCGCCCTATTTATGACCTACCTCTAATTTTTCTATTCAGCGAGAATGTTTATCAATTCATGTGGGTCAAGCTGGAGTTCAAATGGGGACTTCCTGTTGGGAGCTTTACTGC
>VNWX01003553.1:0-10135 GCA_009869905.1 Ceratophysella communis | reverse complement strand
TCCCACCCTGGTATTTCGTCTGGTCCAACTTCCTGGTTTGATGGAACGCGACGATGTCACTGGCGGAATTTTAAATGCATTGATTACTCCAGCCTTTGCTTCTCAAGCAATGTTTCGGCTTAATATTTGGATTTATAAAGAAGAGCTAGTTCTTATGATTAATCAAGTTCTGCATGTGAATTCAGTGTGGGGTAAGTCTGAAATTTTGAAAAGCCAATTTTTGACACGGATGTATGCATCAAGTTCAATGGTCAAAGTGTGAATTACAAATTTCATAGGTAAGAAATTTTTGGCCCTGCAATACTAAACTAACAAGCGTCGCGAGCGATTGTTTGGATTCGTTATACGATCTTTGATCGGTGGTATAGCGCTGCTATTCTTCGTATTGCTTGTTATAAGATTCGAATTGAACTCAGAATATTGGCTGAAACTTCGAATCGGAATGCCCTGCCTGGAACTCCTTTATTCCGCTATTCATATTTGCATGTATTCAAGCTCTACTCACCCTTGACCTGGCCTTGAATTGCACTTTTACATTTTCCGCGGTATACCTTTGCTACTTCTCGATGAAATTCTGGCTTCAGAAAATCTGGTAAATAAATACTTATAAAAGTACTTTGAATTCTTGCTAAAGGCAATACAATATACAATTTCTATCATTTCAGCATGGACTGGCTAGACACCCCATCCAAACCATCCCTGATTCACAGATGCATCCTGCACTACAAAGCAGTCTACATCTTGAACAACAACTGCAACGTAGTCTACGGAAGATTGGTTTTTCCATTTATCAAAATCGTGTTAATCATTTGCTTTACCCTGGGTTTCTTCGCCGTGGTTCGTTTGTTTAACAAACTAGACCTTGGCTCGTTCCTGCTGGTCACAGTTGTTGCGGTCATGAGTATTCCTCTACTCGTCCCAATTTCTGTGGTCATGTCAGAATTATTTGATATTTCCAGTAAATTTAAAACTCAAGTTGAACCAGCTCGTCAGGGCATAAAAACCAAGCGGCTGAGGAAAATGTTTACCCAAGAATTGAAAGCTTGTCCTCTAATTCGGTGTCAAGTTGGAAATTTGTATCATATGGAAGCTCGAGCCAAGCTCACAATGCTCAACCATCTCATTAATGGCGTCACGTATTTATTGATTAATATTAAGACATAAGATGAGGCAAGAACACGTAAAAAAATAAAGTAGTTAACTGTGTAGAGAAAAACTGTTCTGAAATTGTTTCATGTCGCTGAAATTTATTAACGCGCTCGAATTTGTTTCATATTGGAAAAAGCATGCGTATTCGAATATTAGCACTTGACTGAATCCAAATAAGTCAGTCATGAGAGATGATGACATGACATGCTGTACAGCTCGGAGGTGCTAAGGTAAACTTCCAAGAATCTTGTGAAATTCCGTTTCGAGTTTCCATTCATTATCCGTATTTTCAGAAATCAGAGTCAAGAGTAGACGCTTGAGCTAAAAATAGGCTAAAATACTCTCTAGAAGAAGGCACGGCACGGGTATGTAATTATTGTACTCACCTTTAGCACCTAATTATTAAGTGATCAGTACCTTTCCCGACAAGCCCCATTATTAGAATGGTAATTAGGGCCTACCTGTCGTAGCTGGAACCTGTAATTTTTATTTCATTACAATCGTTATACTCCTGCATGAACAACATTGACGCAGTCGTAGTTATTCGGCAAATGCACTGAAGTCAGATTTGCTGGACCTAAATAATAGCAATAATACATCTAAAATCCGACGTTATCAAAGTTATGAACAGCCCTGCACGTAATCGATAAGTTCATCTAATTATAAAGGTTGATATCGTAGGTATACTTTAAGATACGATCATTACAAATTCGAAAAACCTGTCTACTGAACTGACTTCGTTTCAGTTCACGACGTCATGACGCAGACCATACTGGACAAACAACTTTGAAAATGTAGGTTTTCCACGAATTAGCTGATGACGACAGGCCGAAGTCCCAGGAATAGGTTGATTTTCTTAAAACGCATCTCTTAATGATGGTAAACGGGGATTTTTTTGGACCATTTACGCATGAAGTATGTAGTGACCAGCAGCGTTTACTATGCATTGTTTACAAACATTTCACTAATCTTTGCGGAGTTCTGCGTCAAAATAATTCCACATACCTAGACGCAAAACGCAAAGTGTAGACGGTGAATCCTGAGAAGACGTATCAGACAGACATTAGCTGAAAAGTCGTTGACGGAGGGGCGTCTAATGTCTTCCTCTCATTCTTGGACTGGATTGAAGCAGAGCTTGTGCTCATTTGTGAAGCTACTCCTGACGCACGCCATGATATGAACTCCTACTTAATTCTCACACCCTCAGCTAATTTGGGACAGTAGCGTTTCGCAAATCCTCCGGATTCAAAGCTCCGCAAAACTTGATCTTCTAGTAAAAATTTTAAATTCAAAGCTGTGAAGCGCCGAATCGAAACATTTCAGCCATCTTTTCTGACCTAAGAAAATCAAAGTATCATTTTGACTCGAAGTTGATATCAATCTCTAAAACTCAGCATGTCTCAAAATAACAACTGTTCCTGTGACATGGGACACCGCCGTCCTTCAACGCCGACACCATTACTGCCTATCGAAAGCTCGATAAGCGTGAGCCTGAACCCCATGCCGACACCTGGATCGAATACAAAGTAAGTTCAATGCATGCTGCTAAATATCGCCAATGTATGGCCTCAAAACTTCTATTAATTCGTGACCTCTTTGTTATGAATAGATCAAAAAGTTGGAGAAATTGTTCAGTTCAAGAAGAAGCCAACTCATGGATGCGTAACACACGCCGAATCATCCTGTAGCTTTAGAATTCATAATCAGACGCGGAAGAACGATTATGAGTAGTTTAACAAAGTTTTCGCAAATTATATATTTTATTTAACAAATATAACTAGCTCTTAATTCATGTATGTCTGATCTAAGTTATGTATAAACTATTTCGAAACAATAAAAATGCCATTACGAATGGTACAAGCCGTGGCATGCTGTCACAAGGAAAAGTACCAGGTGCAATGGAGATTTGCTAAATTTTATCGATGTTCTGACGTGCTTGATCCAATATTGAATTTCGACGATACCCAATTTCTCATTTCTATTCTCTCTGCTTCAGCCTTTGACTTTGAAGTGAAAGGGTTTAAGAAAAAATAGCTTGTTGGAATTGCAAGTAGGAAGTTTGTATAACAGAGTTTATTGATTGGCATGACATGCGCCAGGTGAAAGAGTGTATAAGTGGCACTGCCACCAGAAAACCCACGATTTACTAGGAACGGATATACGAGCCTAGGCAGGTAACTATCGATTTATTTCTTGCTCACCTGTCCCCTAACAAAGTCTAGAATATGCATGACAGGAGTTGGAATTTCAACTGCTTCCTTCTACGCTCTGCAGTTTTCCAGTTGTAGAGGAAGACCGGTCAGTCCGGTAACGCTAAACAAATTAGCCTGTATTAATAATGTCCCTATTTACCTTGAAAGACCTTTGGTCAATTGACTGTATTGAGGGCGGAAGTACTTTTTCACATAAATCCGTCTGTATCGGGAACATTGATACCGACGCTCAGGGTGAGGAGAAAGTGGTGCTGGGAAGCTATTCCGGAATTTTACGGCTAATTGGCACAAAGCTGGTCAAAGATGCTTCTGCAGCTGGATCGGAAGATACTGAACCGTCGATTAGGAAAGGAAATCTCTTGGCAGAGTTAAATCTGGGCTTTCCAATTCTTCAAGTGGAGACTGGATATTTTGTTGGGTAATTCAGATTTTAGAATGCATTTTCGATCCGGAAATTTAGTTTGAATTTCGAAAATTTCAGTGGCTCCAATAAATTGCATCTCGCTATCCTGCATCCCCAGAAACTCGGCGTCTACGCAGTGACCAAAGTGAGTGGACAAGTCGAGCATGGTTCTCAGTATAAAGTGACATTGCTCTACGAGCACCAGTTGAAACGCCTTTCCTTCAACATGTGCGTCGGTGCCTTTGGTCAATCCAGGACTGGCATCTTGGAAAAAACGCCCACGAAGCGAGACTTGATGTGTGTCCAAGCCCTTGACGGCACATTGTCCTTCTTTGAACAAGAAGTCTTTAGCTTCTCGCGATACCTTCCAAATTTTCTGATACCTGGCCCAATCACCTTCAATCCGTACACGAACTCATTCCTCACTGTCAACTCATCTTGGGATCTCCAGTCCTTCCGTTACACGTCTCTGGCAATGGCCAAGGATGAAGCCAGTCGACAAACGGAAGAAACGACAGTGGGCAAGAAACTGACTCCAGATTGGTTCTGCTCAATCGGAGAAGAGACTGTTGGAGATATTCAAATTTTATTATGCCCAAATGATGAGTGTCGAATTGTTGTGGTCACTTTTCGAAACTTTATTTGCCTTAGCGGAATCGGAGAATTGTTATTTTCAAAGCGGCTCGACTATCCAGTCAGTGCTTTCACTGCCTTCCTTAGTAAGGACGAAAATTTTGACATTTGCTCGAACTTGTGCGGATTCTCCCATTTGACCATTGATGTATTATGCGTATTTAGATAGCTCAAATGAATGCGTCACTGTAGCGGCGTCAGGAAATGACGCAGGTGCTCTGTACGTTTATGTTGGGACAGTGTTAAAATGGGGAGCAAAACTGCCCTTTGTTCCAGCTTTTCTAGGCAGAGTTCCAATACAGGTAATATTGCTGTGATGATTGATAATGCCAGGCGATTTTAGCATTTCGAAGGAATCAGCAAATTAAATTGGAATTTTCCGTTTCTTTTAGAATGTCCCTGGTACTGGCGGTATACTGCTTCTCAGTACAGAAGGCAAGCTAAGCGTCAACGTTCTGGGCACTGAACCTTCCTTATTCGTTGCCCCTCCAGTGCAATCAAGAGACCTAGACTACGAAGCAGCCGAGAAGGAGCTCAATTCGCTGCGAAAAATCATCGCTGAAGCTGGAGAGCAAAGTGAGTTCATCCTTTTAAACACCATATTCCTGATTCACAATTAAATAGCATTATTTACCAAATTTGCTAGACATCGTGTCGACCAAAGACGCCGTAGTGGAAGTGAAAGTAGAGTTTGAAGGTCAGAAAACAAAGTGGGCGGAATCGAACGGCCTGGAAGTGATAGCTCTCATTGCCACTGTCAAAGTGATGTGTCATGTTCGAGTTAACGATGTTCGAGTTACAATTCATACGCCCAAACCCATTATTTGCAGTCAGGATTCGGTCTACATCGGAGACATTGGTAAGAACCTTTCCCATCACCTATCAATTTAGTAATTGGTATTTTCCAGTAGGTAATGAATTTTATAGTGATCTTCTCCATTCATTCATGGAATGTTTTTGATCTGATTAACCAAATCGATATTTCTATATGTTTAGTCGGTCGGCACAGCTACACCATGGAATTTCATACGGAGAACGAAGCCATACCTTCCGACCTGCAATGCGAAGTGAATATACTTTACCTGAGTGAATCCGGAAGCCCACATTATATTCAGAAGACTGGAATTAAAATTCCACTGTTCATTATCATGAAGCCGGAAGATAAGCTGGACAAAGATGGAGAAGCTAAGTTGACGTTTACGCTGGATAAGCCTGTGCTCAATCTTATTACACTTTATAACGGTAAGTGTAACGCCATTGATGATACTCGTATATCTGGCGTGAAATTTAATTCAATGCTTAGTGGAATTCTAATGTTTTGATTCAGATTTTGACTGGAACTCTGAAGCGAGCCCTGCTGGCCTAACCTTCCGACTCTGCGGAGGCGAAAGAGTGACCATTTTGGCTTCTACCAAAGTCAGTACTGCGACGACATCCCGATATCGAATTCAATCTGACTCCATTGCAGCCATTCACCTGATTTTCCAAGATCTTCTGAACCGACTTCAGCGAAAATTCGGACGAGAGCCGAAAAGCTTTGAAGTATCCCTTCCTGACGCTGAAATACCGCTTCTAAACGAATATTTTCAGGAATTGGATGCTCATATACTGCGGAGGAGAAGGGATTTGCAAATTAAGGTTCGTTTAAACCGTTTTCAAAAAGCGATACTTAATTTTTAAATTAATTGAAAATTGAAGCTTACGATTATGTTTTTCAGGAAGATTTAGCGGGAAGAGCTGCTCAATTACGAGCCATTCAACGAAGGCTTCTTCTCCGGTTTCGAGACAAGAATGCAATTCCACTGACGCAATTAGAAACGCTCTTAGACGGCTCGATCGAGCAAATTGTTGATGGACTTAATTTCATGGAAGAAAATGAACTGGTAAACAAAAGAGGGCGAATTATCTATCGACTCGATCCGTTTGAAAATCTAACCGACTATTTTTAACTCAGGAAATGCAGAAAAGTGAATGCCGAGTCAGCGGCGGGACGAGACTGATTCTAGAGCTTTGTTTACTGCAAGGAGGTCGAAGTGTCGATGAACTGACGACACTGAGCAGTGCTCTCTGTCCCCATGTCTCTGATTTCATTGAAGAGCGAGGCTGGGAAGAATCCGTCTATTCCGCCTTGTCTTTTATCAAAACACAAGTTGTTTCCGTTCCAACGTTCGAGCAGTTAGATTCTTCCAAGCTCAAGAAGATCATCAAAACTACATTAGAAAAAATTCGTAAATCTACAAAACCAATTCAAGCACCGCAAGTGAGTGTACCGGTTTCGAATGAGCCCGAAAAGTTGGTTGGAAATGAAATTACAGAGCGAATGGCGTCCGCACGAGCGAGAACTGCCAGAAAGCGGAATCCCGTTCTGGAGCCGATTCAGGAACCGGTTGATGGTACGTGGATTCTACTTAGCCAAGCATCGAATGAATGGACACTTAATTCTAAAATAAATCATTTTTAGGTGATCATGATCGTCACACTCCGTCCCCGAATAATGAAATCAAACCGTCCAGAAATGAAAGCCTAATCGAAACGATTGTCGAAAATGAAATGAAAAGCTCACATGCAAACCACTCTCAAAATTTGGAAGCTGAACTTCATAATTCAGTAGCAAACGGGCATCTGCTTGTAGTCAATAACACAGAAGAAGACGATGAGGAAGCTGATCCATTTTGGTAAAGCTTCCCCGCAGCTGCACAACGTATTTTTCTCGAATTGTGATGATTTTGCACAAATTATCAATCGGAAAATGATTTTCGTCGACGATTTCTCATTTTTGAATTCCAGCTAAATATTTCTATATTCTTGCTCAAATGTTAAATATGAAATGAACTATGAAAATCTTGTGGTAAATTGCTACGAATTACTACTGATTTGGTCCTGTTTTGCCGGAATAAATGGCGCCTTGCAGAAGCTTTCAGGGTTCAAAGCCCTGGAAATATTACGCATATCCTAGCCTTCGTCAAATTTGCTGATTGAGCTTGAAGCAGGGCCATATATGGTGCATTGTATCCGCCGCCATGTATAAACTGCATCACGTCTTAAAGATATCTTCACGTATGTATAAGTTTCACGGTAGGTAGTTAATTTTGCGAACCACTCCAATGTTTAGGTTCAAAAGTCAACACCTTCTTTGAGGACTGGGTCATCATAATAAAGCCAGAAGTTTGCTGACTTCTTATCCTTAGAATAAACTAAAAGTGTGCTGATATTCATGTTGACTGGAGTGTTCAACGAATCTCGATGCTGGTGGTGAGATGTTGCAAGAAAAATATATTGAAAGATTTCTTTTGAACTGACCGAAGGGGATTTCTGCATCTCGGTACAAAATGCAAGCTGCAAGCTCTGCTCCATATGTAAATACAAATGCACTACGAATCTCTCAAACTGAACTCATCAGAAGCTCACAGAGACTCCGTCATCCGTCGACACTCCCATTAATTACACGAAATAGGTTTCGATAAACAAATAGCCTGTCATCCAGGCTTGCTCTCAATTCAATTGTTTATGGGATTCGAGTCTTAGGAACTTGCCGATGGAAATATGCGGTCTGGAAAACAGAGTTTAAATGGTTCGAAAATTTGTCCACGGTTAAAGCTTCATAAGCCGTGAACCGTAATAAGGCAAACTAAGGCAAACTACTTTAATTATTCGGACCAGTTGAATGCAAAATGATACATGGAAATGGTTATCGGCTCCGGACAGCAAGTTTTGGAAATTTTCCATGATAATGAAATCTTGTTGAACCGGAGACAGGTCCAAAAACCAATTCAGAGTATGAAACAGCTCGACCACTTTTGACCTATAATCAAGAAATCAGCGGGAGGCTAGCCAGGCTGCTCCTGCTCGTCATCAACTTCACCCGTCCAGTATGCTCGCTGAATTGATCCGGGTTTGGACAGTCATTAGCTCTGGAAGATAAATGATAGACGAATGCTTTTGACGTGGATTTTCCCTAACTTTAATTCCCATAGCTAATAAAACCTGAATATTACCCTGGATAGTCATAGCCTCTGGATGTCTAAATTTCAATTAGTCATTTCCAGTTCCCTGGAATTAAAATGCAAAACACAAGACCATCTACGTCGTATATAAATAATTTTGTTTTTACATCCGCAAAAGTCAAGACTGGAAATTCATCATTTGAAATTTACAACCGTGTCCAGGCTCAAGTTTCCAGTAGGCTTGGAATTTCTACTCTGCGAATATTCCAGTTTTGCAAAACCGCAATCGCAAGACAAAATCTTGGCAGCGAAAAGTAAATACTACGTGACTGCAATTCTTAAGATTAGTTAGCAAGGCTGGCGACAGGATTCTTCATTTATTATGTGTTGTCCATCGAGCAGTGCACGATTCAAAGGAATTTCTGTGTTGTTGGCAGCGAGGTGTAAGGCAGTTGACATCATGACGAATGAGGAACCCAAGGTGTTAATAGACACATGTATACACAACAGATCGTGAGGGCTGATGAGCCAGAGAGATAGCACATTCCTGGCTCACCTGTCCACTTGGCGGCACAGGAGTCCCAAGTCCCAGTACAATGGACAATATTTATGTATGGCGTCTCGCAGATATTTACAGGAGGGGAGCGTGCTTAATGACTTGTCAAACATATCTCATTACAAAAGTCTGACAAAAAATCATGCAAATTTTTGCAAATTCGACCATGAGTTGGCTCCAGTATTCCTACGGCATGACTTACCTACCTTTCTTTCAATTTTCTTGATTTACGCAAGGGGTTACGCATTTCTCCGTTGCTTGTTCAGAAAAACGCCTTACAAAAATCGATCTAAAGTTGTGGTAAAAACCCAAATTCAGAAAGCGCCGTTAGTTAGCCTTACTGTAATAATTCGACTTGTACACTGTCAATAATCTTAAGTGTAATTAGTACGAGTAATTTAAAACAGCATTTTCTGGTTAATCTCCCATTAAAATCTGCCTTCAGAAGCTCAGGTGCACAAGGTTCAAGCGTGTTAACCCCATGGACTGATTGATTGATCATGACAAAGTAATGGAGTTCAGAAGCACTAAAAATTAGAATTTAATAGTAGGCTTCATGTAGTAATCAAGGATTGCATAGTAACAGAGTTATTGAAGGAAACGATTGAACAAAGTAGCACGGAGCCAAAAGAACCCAGATTACAGGTAGCTCGCCGTTTAATTAGACTCAACGGCCCACTCTCCCAGCATCCACTATGATTATTATTTATGCAGATCAAATTTCAGTGTCGGCAGGGAAGACTAGTTTTTTTCATAGGCGCTTATTTTAATGGGATTTTATAATGCTGATCATGATCACGTTTGTGTACAACAAAGTCAGTGCCAGATTACGTCTAAATCTTCGCAGCATCAGCATCGTGCAAAATTGCATATACGAATACGAATGCTTACCGAATCGGCCTTTCACCATGACTGATTTAAGGGCTTAGATACAAACACCTAATTTTAAAACAGTCACTATTTCGAATGTAATTGGTTTAATTCAAGGCGTCGTCTTCGTCATATATTCTTGGCAATGGAAATGACTACATTGACATTTCAGAGCCGCCTTGCCGCTGGTCATAACTCATAAACATAAACACAGCAACAGCGTCCATTTAATTCGTGTACTATCCGTCGTACTATTTTGCTGAAGAGGAAAAATATGGCTCTGATATTATTTATTTCCTTGTGTACTACGACTCGCCTGGGTGGCCAGAATGTCATTTTCCCATTTACTTGTCTTCAGATTACTAAT
>VNWX01003552.1:0-10144 GCA_009869905.1 Ceratophysella communis | reverse complement strand
CATTTGATATTCGAAAATTATAAACACTGTGGATACTTGGCTTGGCAATTCGTCTCGTCAATTCCGTGCAGAATTGCACCCAAATGATCCGGCATACAGTCATGCAGACCAATCTTTCTCGCAATATACGAAGCCCCCAAGCTGAAAATAGACAAAATATTTATATGTAATTGAAAACGAGAATTTTGAAGTTAATCGTTTCTATTGGAATTGGTTCTATTGAAATGCCAAGAAAAGAAGTGCATGCGAAAAGCATACCTGTAAGCCGGCATCAAATATTGGAATCCAGTTCCTACGATTCTTGCTTCCTTGTTTCCGTCACAGAATACTTTGCTCACGCATTCGTGTTTTTCGACCATTGCATCAATTGACTTCAAAACCACAGCCGCCATGGCGTCCATTGACGACACTGGGTCCAAGTGCAGATCCAGTGGAACGCCTCGTTTCGTTCGGGCTGAGCAAAAAAAAAATAGAATTCATGTTGAACACCAGTTTAAAATACATTTCTTTTAATTTATTTGAGTAAATACATTGTCTTGATCATAGGTTTATTAGGGAAACACATTTGAAAAATCCTTGAAAGCAGCTTACTCACCTGATCGTGTTTCTGGTGAAGGGTCTGTCCCGGTTGCGGTTCCACCACCAGTGCTCGTGGATGTACCGCCACCCCCAGTGGCCGTGTCAGTAATGATTCCGGTTCCTGTGTTTGTGGGCAATATTGTTCCCGTCACATAGCCAGCACCCTGTGCGTAAAATTAATCATTTATCTCCGTTTCGACAATAAATTCAAAAAGGCAAAAAAACTTACAATCAATGCATTGAGAAGTAAATTAAGTAGAAAAATTCCGAACGAAAGAAATGCCAGTCCGGTAAGAGCAATATCAAAGAATGACTGGAAGCTCCCACCCCCGTGACCGTGGCCCACGGCACCATCTGCATAGTGGTGGTGGTGCTCGGGCGCTTGATGGTAGCCACTTTTACTTTCTCGACTTACTCTAAAATATTCATTTAAAAATGGGCTGTATAGACTGTGAAAATAGAAGCAACTCGTGCGGAGATTCAGATCTTTGAGCAGTTTACTTACCCAATGCTGGTCAAATTGTATCCTTCTGATGAATTTAAATATCCCAATAATACAAGGCAAACTAATTCTAAACTCATGATTATAGTGAAGAGCACTAAGCTAAAGTAAATTTGTATTCCTTATTAACTATTTAAATATCATTTCGCTATTAAATTTTCTGAAATAATCTTGTATTGAAAAGTGCACTAAACTAGAAGCCACTTCTCTGCTTCGAATCTCGAGTCCAATCTCGTTGCTGATGAATTGCTCCTGTGCCTTGGACTGAAGAATTGAGATTAAAGAAACCGTGTAATTCTGCGAGGACTTGTGTCTATCTAACGGACCCAATTAGACTAATTGCTACTTATTTTCTCTTCCAAATATAATTTCACTCTGTCTCCCTTTTTCTAACCCTGACAGTTACGCATCTTGAGGCATTTGAAGAGAAGTTCTATTCGGGGTCCACCTGACGTGCTCCCATTGTTTTGGGACCTTCGTGAACGCCGACTTCCCGTCTTGAAAGTTTCAAATTTAAATGCTTTGGAGCTTTAAATTGCTCTTGCATGAGTTCCGGATTCGCTCTTCTGAACCCACAAACTATGAAGATACGTATGTCTTATTTCATTTGAACTAATTTCTGAATCATATCTGGGTTATGTCTTATGTCATCAGCAAATGTCTTGTACACTAATAGGTTACCACTACGAATAATTGAATTTTCTCTCGTAACGTAAAAGCTTTGTTAAATTTCAAACGTTGTGCAGACATTCTGTTTAGATAACATTAAGCGTCTTCAACCCAAAAGTTTATCTAAACCTAAGCTGTCTTATTGAATTAGAAACTAAATATCGTGCCGAACTTTGTTAACGTTTTTATGAATCAGGACAAGGCAATTCCAACGAATCTATTTGAATACCAATTTATCAATCTTGACTTTACTCGTCGTATTCCATAAACATAACGGAGCCCGAAAATATCGGAATTATACATGGTCGTTCATTATGTAATACGAATAGTCTATTTAACCCGTCTATTTAGAGTAATGGATGAGTTGTATATTACGATTTCCGATACGTCAGTTAGTTTATCGGATAACTTAAGTCCTATTTTCATTCTCAATTTAGGAAGGAGAATTTTAGCGCAGAGCAAGAGCACATTATTTAATTACGGTTAAAATTAGAATTAAGACCATCGATCCAACTGTATTTATTCGGACTATTTTCATACAAATATTTTGAAAAAAACATTAAATTAAGTAAATGGCATAGGTAAATCTAAATTATCTATAATCTACGTCCTCATCATCATCATAGGAAACTGAGTTTGTGCTTGAGCAAGAGCTCCCTGTTTGGCCTTAGCCTGAACCTGTGTCCTCTTCAAAATTTGCTGAGCTTGACCCATACCCTTCAAGTACAATTGCTGAGCTTGGGTTAATAGCTGCTTCTGTAACCCTTCCACCCTTTTCTGAGTTGCCGTAATCATGGCGTACATTCGAGGAAAGAAGCGTTTCTTAAGTTGTGCCAATCTTGAAGCGGGTTGATCAGGTTCCGGCTGAGCGTCGGGTGACATTTGCAGCGGTCGTCCAGGGGCTCCACTTGCGGAACCTCGGGGCATTTGCTCAGACCCTCGCATTCCAGCTGCAGCAGTCTGATTTTTCTTCATAGCGTCTTCCATCATCATGAGCTTCCGCCGGAGATACAGGTACTGGAGGTAGCGAAGTCGGTTATTTTCAAATTTATTCCAGCAAAGAGGATTCAGAAAAAGGGTCACTAGGCAGCCGTAAAGTTCTGTTATTGGTCCTTGGGCTCGTTTCAAGCGTTCGGTGTCGTTTTGAAGGCCAGAATCTCCGTTTACTTGTAGATCTGGGATTTGAGGCAGTAATAATTGTAGTTGAAGTGGTGTGGCTGTGGCTGGTATTGTGCCGTTCTAAATTAATCCAAAAATATTAGTAAGATTTGATCTAATTTCACATCCCTTTGCCAACAAACAGATGATCTAACCCTAATAGTAAAAAAAAACTTTAATTATACGAATTTACACTTGATTTCACTGGCATTAAGTTTAGACTATTTATCACAAAAGAGCTTGAAAAAATGCTAACCCTTGCACTAGTGACGCCTCTTTCATAAATCAGAAAATCGTGTTTCCTGTTCAAACCAATAATATAAAATTCTGACCAAAAATATAAATTCAAAACCTACGCTTTTGATTTTAAAACTTATATAAAACAATAAATCCAGGTTTAACTTTAATTATTCATAGGCAATTTTTGAAATAAGACTTTACTTACTTTTGAAATTTCCTCACAGAACACATTCGGGAATAATGAAATGAGACATGCTAAGGCACACAATAAAATAGATTCAATTGTACAAATTTTCTTCATCTTAGGTTTGATCCTTTGACACTGTTTTTAGAATAACTAAAAACACGTAATTAAAAATAAATACCTACATAAATTTTCAAAAGAAAAATTTAAACGACAGATTTGGCCACAGGCTCACGATTTAATGAACCAAATCTCACTGAGACTTGATTGAGTATATCACCCTGTATTTAAGAAATTGCTCAAATTTTTTCTTGAAGTAATTCACGCGTTTCCGCATCCTTTGTGCTTTGTTCTTGAATACACTCGCTCGAACTGATCTTCAGAGAGATGTCAAATGAAAAAGAAAAGTGAATTAAAAGGAGAGATGCCAATTTCCAATGTCAAGCGAAAAAATCTCATTCTCAGTGTTTCCTTATGGATCTCCAATAAAGCTCCCGGGTGAATGATTCTAAAGAATGTTGAGTGAGATTTGAAAAATTATCTCAGTCGAGCAGAAGACCGGTTTCTGCTCATTTGAGCATCATTTTTTGTTTTATATGAGCTATTATATTTAAGATGTACTTTTGAGCTCGGAGGATTGAATGTTGGCAACACAGAATATTGGCGTCGTTACGATTTTCGTTTGTAGTGATATAATTTAATTTCAGTAGATAGCCGCGCAGTTGGGAGGTATATGCTGGATCGATCTGATAAGATTGGACGCATAATTCCTTCGACATTCAAGGACCTAGTCGCGAATGAACGGTGAATTTTCAAGGTTGTGTGCGAAATTTTAATCAAGTTCAACTTAGGCGTTTAGCAAGGCAGTTTTTGCACCTTGAGAAAGAATCTACGACAACTCGTAGAGGCCCAATTCATAGCGCGACAACTCGTAGCGCCCAACTCATAGCAGCGACAACTCGTAGCGGCGATAATTCATAGCGGCGACGACTCATAGTGGACCTAACTCATAGCAGCGACTATTCATAGCGAGCGACAACTCATAGTGGCCCAACTCATAGCACCGTTAGAAATGGCTCTAACTCTAGAATTTGGTGTTAAAGTCCGGATCTTGTTAACTATCCATTTAGTGAATTGATGCTGCGCGACCTGCGGGAAAAGTATAATCGCACACATGGGCAACCGACTATCAGAGCCTATTATCGGAGGGGTCCGGAGGACTTGAAAAAATTCGGAGGGGTCCGAGGAAAAAATAATAATAAATTTTTTAAAAAAACTGCATAGCTCTGGACCCCTCCGCAATGGACTATTTATGCCTATTCAGTGAGAGTGAGAGCCTCTCAGATTCTCAGATAGCCGCTCTAGTTGAGATTTATGATTGAGAGGCAGCCTGGGCTGTTTGCATAGCTGCAGTCTGCAGTGGACTGGACCCCTCCCCCTCCCCTGGGAGTCCTGATCTCGTAGACCCCTCCGGCAGTGCTCATCTCGTATCTCGTAGACCCCTCCGGGAGTCCTCTCCTCCTTGACCCCTCTCGGATTCCTCTCTTCCTGGACCCCTTTCTTTCAGAGTCCTATCCGAAATAAAAAATGAACAGAGCCAGAGCTTGGCACTGAACCCCTTCCTTCGCTACAGCCATGCAACCGAGCAGCATGATTTCGGCTGATATTTTTAGCGCCTCTGGCGCTACATGATTTTTAACTTCAAAGCAATTTTAGAGCGGTAAAGACTCTTTTCCGAAGGGTGAATCGTAAAATTTTCTAGCGCCTCCGGCGCTATTTTCTTCTATTTATCTCTGGATATTTTTTAAAACACGAAAACTGACTCGTAAAATGACAAACGCCTAAAAATTTTAGCGTCTCCGGCGCTACGTAAGTTGTAAGTTTAGCCGTGAAAGCAATTCTGGAGGCCGTTTTTCCAGTCGAACGGTGAGTCGTAAAATTTTTTTTAGCGCCTTCGGCTTCGGCGCTAAGAAAATTTCTGAGCAATTTTTAAAATACATAGAAATACGCATGTAGAAGGCTGAACAGCTGAAATTTTTTAGCGCCTCCGGCGCGGCGCTACATAGTTACGTAAGGTTAGTTACGCTACGTAAGCAATTCTTGCTTGAGGGCGGAAAGCCTTTCTCGAAGGGCAAATCTAAAAATTTTATAGCGCCTTCGGCGCTACTCCTGCTATCTCAGAGCAGTCTTCTTATACATAAAATAATGTTAAAAAGAAAAAAAATAGTATAGGTTAGGTTGCGCTTCCCGAACCTCTGCACGGAGGGGTCTGGAGAAACAGACCTGCGGAGGGGTCGGGCGAAGTCCGACTTGCCCATGTATGGAAGAGTTTTTGTTATTGAAGTCCCTTGCGTACTTTCTTCACATTAATAGTAAGCACCTGAAGTCCTGGACTAGAGGTCCTGCGAGCAGTGCTCAGGACTCAGGATACCAACCGTTACCTGACAAAATTCATGCTGAAAGTGGTAGTACGTTAAAATTTATGTATGCTTTTCGTTTCACGGTGTCTATTATTGCTTGCGTTCTAATGAAACCGAATTTCACGATCCACGGTATAAATCCCTAAGTACCGCCTGTTCCATAAATGAGAGGCCACCCGAGCCGGTTTTGCCATGGCAACGTACTAAATTTGAGGAGCAACGCCATAAGACGCCATAGACGCCGTTGTTTTAGATTGCATCAAACATAAACAAAGGTGGCCTCTCATTTATGGAACAGGCGGTATATTTTAAGGCCCGTCGTAGTAGCGACATTGACTAACGAAAATAACAAAAACAAGTTACATCAACACTAACTTTGTCGCCCCTCAATTCTACGTATTCTGTTTGTCTTCCAAGTCGTCTCTACCAGGCCATTGTCTGAAAACTTGTTTATCGTTACTTACCTACATGTTATTGGAAATAGGTTTATTGTCTCCATTTCCGGGATCCTTTCATACCAACAACACGGTCAACAGTCTACGTCGCCATTCTCCTTGTACCCGTCTTGCCAAGCTTCTAGTTTTAGTTGATCTTATTCATGCAATTCATGAATTTATGTAGTTCCAGTTCTCATTTGTTTTTTACCGACTTCGTACTACCACTACCCGTCTAAACTCGTGTGATTTTTTGACCTTTCACAAATCGCACTTCCGCTCGAAACATACGGTTCGCGGAGATCTGTTCTCAGTTTCTCTAAATACCTAGTTAACATTGAAATCGGAAAATGAAAATTAGTAAGTCCTGTTTTTCTTGGGTGAACTTAAATCGAGAAATTCTTTCCCTATCCATAATGTCGTCCTAACGTCAAATACCATTAAAATATAAGGTTGCTGTTTATGGCTTGCTTGAGGCCCGTAATGTAATCCTGTTTTTACAACCTTGCTGACGCGTGGGTGCGTGCTTGGTGTGAAGTTCAGTCTAACAATACTTCACATTGAGGTAGGCTGGCTTGACTTGAATTTAAATGTTATCGTGTAGAGCATTGGAGTAGGTAGCTTTCTAAGCTAGCCGCATAATTATGCTAATACAAGCTTCTATTGCCTAAGAAGAATTTTATCATAATGGTAGATGTTGAATGAGTAGGGAACTATCTATACTGGCCTTTAGGCAAGTTTAGCACGTGTTTGCCATGATGATCATTCACCCAGTCCAGCCAGACAGACAAATGTATCATCAGACTACAGATTATGTAGAACTTTCGTGGCACTTGAGGCACCTGTCAGGTATTGAATTATCCTGATACTTGACTCCAATGTTCATGTTCACATCGACATCCTTGTCAATTTTCAATTCCGTATCGATTAGGAATATGAGAATTTTGGTTAAGTTTTGAGCTTGATTACTAAATTACACCTAAGACTCACCTCCCCACTAAGAAAATTAAAATTCAGGTTTTCTTTAAATCCTTACAGATGCCACTAATTGCTCTGCAAAAGCTGCTAAGTACATAAGATCTAATTTGAAAATCTCACACTTATTTTCATGGGCGCATTGTATTATCTACTACGTGCAGTTTGTATTTAGGTAGCTAACTAGGTCGTGCGTTACGTGTTAAGACGATTCGAAATTGGAAGCCTTTGTGAATTTATTTTTGTGTAATGTCGTTCACCGACCAGTTGTATTTTGTATTCGTATTTCTGTCAGAATCTCCATCTCACAATTAGATTGCAAATCGCATTGTTCTGAGCTGAAATTTTAACAAGTTCAGAGACTTAATACTTAATGAGCTTATGAGATTTGCTTCTACCATTAAGATAAATTTTTTGTTTTCCATTTCAGTATTAAACATACAGTCTGAAGTCTGATATCAACTTTCTCCAAAAAAATCTATAAAAAAAGCTCGCCGGAAAATGCCTTTTTATACCTTACTTCACAGGTGCCAGTAATTGGTATTGGGGGCATCATCGGGGTAATTAACATCAGAAGTGGGACATTCCTGTTAAATGACGTAAACACGGTGTAAATTTATAAGCTTCCAGCTTCATAGGCAAGCATACATCACGTAATCGTGCTATGCTGGTCTCATGCAACACTTGAGTTAGAGCCAGTTCTGTTATACATATATTCTGTATTTATTTGATTTCTCGTCATCTCCACCTTTTCCTTCCTTGTTCACATTTACTATCAACTATTAGCTTTTCCGAGTCCGAAGTGCATCGGACTGACTCGTCATCTTCGTGGAAGGTGGAGGGGGTATTAGCATTACAGAAGGTTGAGGCTGTTCCAAATCTAAAACAAATCCACTCGGGCATCGGGTAGTTTCCCTATCCCTATCTCTCCAATAATCCTTGTACAATTGAAGTGTGAAGACTGAGTGATTAGACCCTTCAACTTCATCCTAATCATCAGCGAGGATTGAGAGGCCTTTAGTTAATTAGAGTCAACTCGAAGTTTAGGGTGGGTGGATGTACGTAACGTACGTTTTAAAGTTTGCGTACAGATTCGTATCTCCGGATTAAAGAACTCGATCTGTGCGATTCATCTGTGCTGCTGACTTGCATGTGTCATTTTATTAAACTTCTCATCTCAAGGATTAGTTTTTTTTAACGATCCACTCGCCGTGAGTCAAGCAGCGCAGAACTGAGATCTTCTTGCGGGCTATTGACAGTTGTTGGGAGTCATTGGCTGAGACTTTAAGATCTGTGTGATTGCAGTTGTGTTGTGCTGTACGTCCAACGTCCCTAAACTAAACACTGGAATTCAGTTCGATTTTCAATCTCAAATCGAACTCCAGTTTAGTATCCTGCTGACGAGTCCATATCTTTTGATAGTATTTTCTGCTTAAATTGTTATTTGCGACCAAAAACCAAAATGTCTCGAGCCTATCGCCCTTCCATTTTGGAAGATGAACAGAGAGTAAAGTTCGTGGAAAATCATAGCCATAATATTGTTCAACGGAAGAAATCTAAGAAGGATCCGAATGGTAATTAATTCTACACAATTTATCGTTCTGGCATATCAAGTGTAATCTGGATGCTCCCTTGCTCCTAAAAGTCATTTTTTGAAAATTTTGAATTTTCGCCTGAGTTATAAGTTTTGTTTAAATAAGCAGTTTTCGCTACATTTTTCAGATTTGGGGTTTAAAAAAACCGTCGTCCTTGCCTCATTAAATCAAACATGGTGTCAGTTAGAGTCACCGAAGTTTTTTCAAGTTGTGTCTTCGGTTAGAGTAAATAATGCTGTTGGGGTCACGGACGGGCAACGGGGGACATAATGATTCCGTTCCGTGCATAATTAAAGTAACAGAGACTCGGGAACATTTTGTAATTTCTGGTATTTTAAACTTCATAGAGTTGATTAACACGAGCATGCTATGCTGAAATTGAAACCTTCGAACTCTGTCGCACGTGTTGCAACTTGCAACTAGATTTGTCTGTTAATTTTTATTAAGGCTCGGAGGATTTACAACGGTAGATATTATATTAGTCTTATCTTATCTTATCATTGTATCGTATGGGAGGCTATGGTGGTATTTAGGTAATTAGCAGCTATGTTTCTCAAATATGCCAGATAACGTAGAGCGGAGCGAATTAAAGTGAGTATATAGGTAAGTAGATATACTTACAGATAAAGTTAGAACCGGAGGAGCCGGGATACCTATCCTAGGTATTTGTCTAGCTGTCATACATAAGGACAGCAGCTTATCACATGTGTCTGGTTTTTCGGATTAGCTACGGTCCATAAAAATAATGAACAGTACTTAACCTTTTCCAGCCTAGCGTCCTTTGAGAGAAGTCTCACTCACAGCCTGTGCCAGCATAAATGCGGAGATGGAAAGTGGCTCTCCTGGTCTGTGCCAGCATATATGCGGAGTCGGCTTCTCTCACGTTGTATCCCATTAGCATTTGGCCAATGTTGCAAATAACCTACATAATCGTATTCTGCTACCTATGAGCTTTCTTTTGCACTTTTTCCCGACCTCACATGACCAGAACAACCGGAACTATGAATTTTTGAATCAAAAGTGCCGAAAATTTGCTGTTTTAGTTGGTGTTACCGCCCGTTCTCATTAGTCGTCTTGTGTCGCTAGTGACCTTCAGAACTGGTAAATAATTAACTTAACGTGTACCTATAATTGCAGTACTAATTGTCCAGTAAGTGGACTGCTCATTTCATTTTTTTAAATGTCAATTTCTAAAAACGCAGGTCAGTAAAGCATACATTAGTTAACCGTACCGCTGGCTATAACATACGAGTTTGATTGAGTTTAGGAGAGAAAAAGACTCCGGGCCACGAGAAGGAGTTTTGCAAAATAACTCCGGGCTGTGAGAGGTCACTTTCCTCTCCGCATATATGCTGGCACAGGCTGGAAAGGGTTAAGGACGGATTAGG
>VNWX01003551.1:0-10144 GCA_009869905.1 Ceratophysella communis | reverse complement strand
CTTTTTCTGCATTTTTTCTTACATCCTCTTCCTTCCGCTACAGTTCTGTTATAGATATATGGACGTTGTTGGTTTGCAAGAATTGGAGCAGGAATCACTCGGAATGACCTTGAGTAGCCTGCCGAGCAGCAGCGTGTTTTCGTATTTTTGTTACAAAATGCGGAGGAGGAGATTCATAGTGCTTTTCATGAAGGAAAGATGGGGCTATCTGTACGGACGCGATCTCAAAATAGCATAAGGAAATGCTGGAACAAAAACAGTTTCAAGGCTATGAAAAATCAATCAACTTGAATTATTTAAAATTTAAATGACCAGTTCATTTTTAGTTTCTTGTAAATATGTAGTGTATGAAGGAAGTGAATTTGTTATTTTTGTACTTTTGATGCTTGTTTTCCTTTGTGGGGATTACAGATAACATAATAGGCCTTAAAAGTCGGCTGGAAGCTGCAATACATTTAGGACAATAAGAAAAGACTGTTGAGCAGAAACAGACATTTCTTTATTATGAATTATGATGGAGCTTAAATAGTACGAATTGCGAACCACGAACAAGACTATGACCTATGACCAATTGCCGGAGATGAAATCCGCCGCAGTCATCATACTAATACAACAGCATACGACTGTCCCGGTATTTGGTTATCCATTCAATTGATTAAATTGATCTCTAAAATCGTATAGCATTTTCAGCTAGACTAATTAGAAGCCCTATTACATAAAAATAATAGCTAAAAGCTTTAGCCGATGGACTGCATGTTATTTTATGGTGACCAGTAAAGGGGATTTTTAGTTTGGTTTCCTAATTGATACATTTAATGTGACTTTCCAGGCAGTTATATTAAATCCTGTTTACGAGAAATACTTCTCGATAAAATCAGCCCGGAACTGGAATTAAAGTGAACTGAGCAGTGAGCAGGTGAATTTAGAATTTGTCAATAGCATAAATAAACGAGTGAAATATTGGTTCGTGGTTTTTTTTATGGTCACGGGTCATGGACCAGACAGGCCTGTGATGGTGCATGGTAAACAAAATTAGGTACGCTCATATTCATATGAATATTTATTTAAGTAATAGCTAATGTACTTTACCCATGCCTTAAGTGAACTTTACCTATGCCACTGCTAATAAGCCACAAACAGACCAGACCAGACTTTGGTTAGAATGCCAAGTTATGGATGGATACACGTATTTCGTAATTTATAAGAGAACAATAATCTCGATAACGAAACCAATGTAAGTAAATCAGGATAAATATAGTGGAAATAGCAAGTTTGACGAACGCGGATGATGAAGAGGTTGACGGAGCGGGTGCAAAGAACTTTGACGCAATAGCATAAAATAGTATCAAAAATCATTCATTCAAACAAACTTGGGATGAGCTATTGCGTCAATGGTTTTCATAAGTGCTGAAATAGCCTATCAATTGTTTCTTGTGCTTCCTGTCAATTAATTTAAGCTAAACACACCTTCACAAACCGATGCCGAATGCAATTCAGCTAAAATAGCAAGTGCCTAGTTTAGAATATACACATAAAAATTAAAAAATAACTTTACAGCTAATTTTTTCTTGTATTTATTTATATTCTTGAATATTTATTAGCAGGAATAAGAAGTACATTTACAGAGCTTAGTAAGTTTAAAGCCTCGCACGTGTATTAGTACAAGTAATTTTGACTAATTAGAGTAGTCAACTATATTGTAAAATGTATAGACCAGTAAAGATTATTTGTACGACGAGATACTGCATAGGAATATTTGTGATGGTATATGCTTAAATATTGTATTTGAATTGAATGTCAATTAGGAAGATTAAGGAGAGCGGTGTCGCGGAATCTTAATTTCTTTCTGAATTTCTTCAACGGATTTGAAATCTTCACGAAATTGAGCAAAATGAAGAGCACGTTTATTGTAGTCATTGATTTCTTTCAGATTCTCTTCATCCAAATCACGAATAGTAGGAGGGTTGGCGAGAAAGGCAGAAGCTTCCGCTGTACCGGGTCGTTGATCCAATCGGAATCTTCCAGCAGTAGACGGACGTTGGAATTCAGTGAATGGGGTTCCTGATTGCTGAAGTGGAGTCTTCGGTCGCGGTCGCTGAATCAGAGCTTCAAGCTGGTGAGCATGGGGCCTGGAGTGGAGTCAAAGGTCGTTTTGATGGCGGCATCATTGAAGAAGCACTCGTGGTATCCCGTGAATAGGTATCTTCGGTCATCGTATAGCTTTCATCCTCTGATGTGATGTATTCAGATTGCATTTCAGATTCAGGGTCCATTTCTGGCTCATTCTTGTCCTCAGCTTCGAGTAACCATTCCTCCCGGCTTCGATCTTGCAGAAATTCTCGCCCGCGGCTAGTGGTACGGTTACTTATCTGATTCGTACTAAAGTCATCTCTCCCACGGCTCGGAAGTCGGTCGCCAAATCCAGATGCGGCGACGCCATGCTCATCTCGACCTCGACTTGGAAGACGATCACCAAACCCAAGCCCGCTACCTGCTTGCTCAACTCGCCCACGGCTCGGAAGTCGATCACCAAACTTGTTATCGGAGTAATCGTTACCCCCGCGGCTAGGAAGACGATCTCCAAAATTTATTTCGCCAAATTCGTCTCGTCCACGACTAGGAAGGCGACCACCAAAGACAGTCTCATCGAACTCGTCTCGTCCACGGCTCGGTAGACGATCGCCAAACCCTGTGCCACCATATTCGTCACGTCCACGACTCGGAAGACGATCTCCAAATCCATCGCCATAATGGTCTTGTCCACGGCTCGGAAGACGACCACTCTTGCGATGTTCACCTCGCTCAAACCCACCATGCTTTCCATAGTAGTCTTCGGAAATTGACTGATCTGGGTCCAACTCCAAGTCGGACACATAGGACTCGTCCACCTCCAGTTCGGAGATTACGGATTGCTCCTCACTAGCACAAAGGTCGTGCTCATGAAAATGACCGGGATCTACCGGGATGAAGATAGGTTGATCTTCCGTCAGAGTTTCGATGAAACTGTCTTCTTCAGGTAAAGCAGGGCAGATGAGAACGACTGGATGCTGCGGGTCTGGGTTCCGACTTTGGAATTCTTCGAAGTCTTCTCCAAACTGAACAACGGTTTCATGAAGTCCTTTACCCTGAGCCTCTTCGAACTCCAGAATGTCTTCTTCGTACTGTCTCAACTCGTCTTGATACACGGCCTCTTCTTCCAAGTCGCGTTCAATGGCTGCTTTGAAATCGTAGTAGTCCAGCCCGACTTTGGACGCTAAGTAATTCAAACGGGCCAAGATCTCCTGAACTCGCCGAGCCTTTCTTTCTTCCAACACATCTCTGCCGTCGGTGATACGGATTTTCCTCTCTTGTGGTGGTAGCCGAGAAGCAGTGGAGACAGCAAACGTGCGAATCACAGCAGGTCGAAACGTAGGGGCAAATAAGATGTATTCCGGCATGTTCCCATCCATATACCCCATTTGTCGTCCCATAGCCGGAAACATGCAGTGATTTTCAAGATGGGCTCGATCTGCTTCTTCCGCGGCACGCTCAGCATCTTGGAGACGTTTTCTTTCGTTTCGGCGACAGGTGATGCAGCTGCATGTTTCGTCATGATGGTTGTGGTGGTTTCCGCTGTAGCCCACGCTTTGCCAGAACGACATCTTGCTTATCCAGATAGCTAACACCTTTCGGGCTTAGGTACGTATCGGGATTGGGATTCGTGATTCGATTATGAGACTATTACATAAAATTGTAGAAAAAAATGTTTTCGAGTGTCTCTATTTTGATATTTTCATGAAACTCAAATCAAACTACCGAAGCTCCGTATTTTGCTTAATTTGAGTCCCAGGATTTGAACCGGCTTTGTGAACGATTACGACAGGTGCCATTTGCCATGGTGACGTTACACGTTACTGCGTTATTTAGAAAGATTTTCGCTTGATGGCTAATGGCCACAATGACCTTTTTTGGCGAGATTCGTCTATTTGTTCCACATAGCTGTACGATATTGGTATACTTGTACATATGCAAACCTGCGTGACCTAATGATTCCAGCAAAAAAAGATTAATTACCACGGTTCACAAAGGATTAATGCATTTATTTTAAGATACATGCTAAGTTAGATAATCGCGTATAAAAGCAGAATAATTTTGAGCTAATTGCTTTCAATCGAATCGAATGTTTCACAAGTATTGCTGACACCATAGCGTAATACATTGCAGGTATTTCCTGAATTGGGCAAAATACGTAGTATTTAGTTAGGACTACGTCGTCGTGGTGGAGCGGTTGGCCGAACCATAATTTCTATTTGAACAGCTCGATCTTCATCGTCGTCGTCTTGAGAATCTTCATATCCAGTTCGCACTCGCGTATTGTTGTTCTCATAATCGTACTCAAGGTCTGAATCGGGATCAATGTGACAAGAGCATGGATGACCGTACGTGTGATCACAGCGTGGTGGTGCTTCCGAGTCCTCATCCTCAACCTCAGCAGAGAAATTTCGAGTGTAATGTCGGCAGCGAAAGTTTGGCTCTTCCGGCATTGAGCGTACCCTACTGTCTTCAAGCGGTGTTCCAAATGTACTGTCTCCGGTTGCCGGTGGATCATCGTCGCTGCGGGCCTGGGAGGGTGTCATGAAACTATGATATCCTGCGCTGTAGTAGTTCGGGCTGGAGAAACGGCGTCTGTCTGATCGACGAGTGTGCAGCGTACGAGTTACCGGGGTAGGAGGGTTGGAAGGCTCGTATGAAGTATCCAGATTGTCGGCCCGAGTTGGAGGGACTGCTTCAAGCGGTGGATTCGAGTCCACGAAATGCTCCCAGCCGTTGTATCCTTCGGGACTGTCAGTTCCTCCGGTATGACGATTTCGGTGATAATAAGAGAGCCAGCCAGTATTGTCGAGCGGAATTCGACCATTACTTGGTGTTGAAGGGAATACTTCAGGGCCTTCGGTATTCGGCCGAGAACTTGTAGCTGAGCTGGAACTCATGGCCGTTGTCATATCGCTGCGCAGACGTGAATACATGGTAGCGGGTCGACGTGCAGTGGGAGGCGGGGGTGGCATAAACGGAGAACTGCTCGCCCACTGTTCCCGTTGATTCTCTTCAATGAGACCAAGTGCATTAAAACGGTCATAAATACGACGAACGAAAATGCCATCAGGGTCATGATGAAGCTGGAAATCCATGAGCTGGTTATAGGCTTCCTGGCCTAATCGTAATTGACGTTCGAAACTATTCAATCGAATTTCAAGACCTTCAAATGCTGTTGGACTCTGATGCGGGTACTCAGGTTCGAGCGGAACTTCATCTTCAGCCTGGGCTGGCTCTGCTGAGGAAGGCGGTGATGGAATAACAAAGATGGGACGTCCCCGCATAGTTGCATTTAGGTAAATGGGTGTTTGACCTGACGAGTCCACGGATAACGTTGTTGACAAACGAGCGCCGCTGATATTGTTACGTATAGTTGCGTAGTTGTCTTGGATAGCCTGAACGAAGTTATCATATGCTTCTGGATCCTCCATTCCATCCGTGTCAATTTCTATCATGGGAATTTCAATTCGAAATCCAGTCGTTTCTTCATCATCCGAATCCGGAGCACGTACATCGGGATATCTTGAACGAAAGCTTTCCTGGCTCACTCTCAATCTTTTCTGGGCTTCTCGCTCAGTCTTTTGTGCTTCAGTGAATCGCTGACTGACATAGCGTTCAACTCGGGCATCCATGTCTGGTAATGCTCTGACTTCGTGTACTGCTGTTCGACAAGATGGGCATACTTGAGATCGACGCTGGTGAAACCATGTGCGGAGACAGTGGTGACAGAACCGATGAGAACAGTTCGTTTCGCAGACCTGGAAGTGAAATTCCTCATAAACTTGCCCGTTTTAGGTATTCAAACTTTTGACGGTGCGTCTGAGCTTACGTTAATAAAGGTATCCATACAGATTGGACATTGGAAGTCATCGATTGTTGCAGTCTGTCCTCGAGCTCTTGTCGATGCAGTCGATGTAGACGAAGATGTGCTTGGAAGGGCATCTGCAGCTCGGGCTTCCGAGTTTCCATTTACTACTGGCGGAACAGGGGCGCCAGACAGACATGGTGCTGACCTGACCTTTGGTGGCACTGTTTCTTGAGTTGAAGGCATTTTTAATTCTCAAGGAATGATGTGAAATCGAAACAACTCTTTAATTCTGGTATTATAACTCCTAAGATCAGTTGACCTCTTTTTAAATAATCTTCATCTCGCAGCTATACAAAAACAACGTTAGAAAATCAAATCGCCGACTGCTCGTGGATATAACCTTTTTACTTCGATGAAAATTGTGAAATCGTTTTACTGAGAATTATTTAGCAAGAATTTTCTTCTGTGAGACTTGTTTGCAACGATTCTATATTCTAGATCAGAGCTGGATTTGTCTTGACGACTGTGACATAGGATCAAAGTACATTTAATTCTACAATGATCCTTTTTTGTAAGCCGCTTCGTAAACACAGACTTTTGGTTCTAAGTTCTACGTCTATTCGGGTTCGACAAAAGCCAACGCTTCCTCTCGAACTTAGCCTTCGTGCGTGTGTCCAGCCAACTAAACACATTGGCTTCTTGCAAACCTTAGAACGTAGAATTGCTGTAAACTGTTATGCATTTTATAAAAATAAGCAATATTTTACACATCTAAGCATGTAATTTTGAAATCACAACATGACATAACACCCATGAAAAATTGAGGTGTTATAATCCTGATACTTGAATTAACATGAAGATCCTTTGTTTTTAAATAATTATATATTACACATTACGACAATCAAACCATAGGGCGTATTCGACCGGGCACTACGTCCTTCGAATTCCGAATCAAAAGTTCTGGTCAGACCCTGCGCTCAAACTTGAATCAAATCCTATTCACCCTGTTTCTAGAAATCTTGAAGAAATTCAATTCCAAAGATTAAGAGTTTCATTGAGAAACTTGTTTTTTTTTCAATTCCTGACCAAAGGGAATCCGTATTTACTTTAATTCCAAATTCGAAACATTGATACACATGAATGTCGCGTTAGTAGAGTAAAGTAAAGTCCAGTCAAATTCTATTGTTGGACTTCTGTGTCCCATAGGAAAAGGGATTCCATTGTATTCTCCTGATTGAATCCAACGACGCAATCACGCCAATAGAATGAACGAGATAAGGTGATAGGAAGATACAGACAAGACTACAATCCAGGGCATGGAAAAGTCTAGCTAGAGTCTTCAGTTTTCAAGCTTGTTTGGCAAAAGGGGTGGGTGTGGAAACTTGTTGAGTGGTGAAAGTACAGGGGAGAAAGCTCTACGCCGACCCAAGCCCAAAACCACAAGGCATTACTGTGTTGGTGGTGCAACGCAAAGTACCCGAGTGGCTTGGGCTGCCTTTTGTAGTCTGTTCCGAAGGATCAAACCCTTTAGCTTCCGATCAGGAGGCTGAGGCTTCAGACGAAACCCACCCGTCTCTTAGAATTCTGTTCAGGAACGTAAACGTCTCGCTCGAAGACAGTTCGTTTACGTATGCGAAGACAGTACGGGGTAATTTATCTTGTTTGGTGTAAGTATTAAATCGAATTTGAGAGTAATTAACTTCGTGTGTTCACGCTGGAAGCTTGTGGTGACTCTTGACGTGAGCTTTGAGTACAGTGTGGTTCTAGAGTTCGATCTCGAATTTAATTTTCTGGAGAAACGATGTGTCAAAATTGAAATCAATCAGTGAACACGGATTCGCAAAACAAAATTTATTATAATCTACTTATTGATTAAAATATTTGTTAGCTTGAGCCGCGGCGTCTGGGGACGGTAAGCTGTTTTTCAGGATTTAAACTTTGTAGGCGCAATTAAAATTTTGTATATTTAATTCGCAAGCGTATATTTTCCTAAAACGATGCATTTAATTTTTTAGAAGCATTATATTAGCTTAATTTTTAGTGAATTTTTAAAATATAAATTTCGATCATTCTCATCGAGTAACACGCTAGTAAAAAAAAATATACTTTGTCTGAAGTAAAAGCAACTGTTGATGTGTTTGATTTTTATATAAAGGAAAATATTTACGGAATTTACAGCACATTGTTGCAGCTTTCAGTAAAAACAATATTTCTACGTGAAACTATGGTTTCTCAAAATTTATTTACTAAAGTCTTACAAGTATATTTAGTCGGTAATTGGTATTTGGCTTGGCATGCCATTCAAACTAGTGTGTCTAATATTTCAAAAAGCATATCTAACATAAAATTGAATTCAATAGATATAATTGTAATTATCTAGAATAAACGATTCCATAAAGCTTACACAAATACTCCAAATCGAGTCAAAGTAGGAATTATCGGAGCCGAAACAACAGGATACATTATAAATCCCTTTCGGTCGAAACGAACGAGGTCAGAAGTCCATATAATTCCAGACACGACTCCTTAAACCCGGATTTTTCAGTACAAAGAATGCGCAGACTTCGAGTCGACTTGCTTTGTTTCGTTATGTAATCCATTGTTTACATTTGACAGGATTCTTCTCCCGTTCTAATCCAATTACAAGTGTGGCCAAAAAAATTCAGTGTGACTGCCAGTGGGTCTGCGGGTTGGTGATAAGATGGACGCGGAGGAGTATCGACAGAGAGGTATGGAACGGCTACATGTTTTCTAGTAATGGACTTTGGTGAAAGCAAGGGTGAAAGCTAACAAGACGGCCTGTAGGTATACAGGATAATATTTACACACTTCACGCCGTCCATTTCCTCACACTCACTCTCCATCTCATTCTGTGATTGACGTAGGAAGTTCTCTAATTGAGTTGTAAGGAAATGAAAAGCCCTGGCTTCCGTTGAAACACAACGAGGCTGTTGAATTGAATTGAAACTATGCCTCAAACCGAAACTTAACCTCGGTGGACTGCTTTCTCAGAATTTTTGTGTGGGTTTAAAATAGGCCGTTAAAGTCACACAATAGCTGCCTAAAAATTTAAGACAGGGTTGTGACTGTTTCAGCTAAAATTTTGGCCGATTGTTGTAGCCTGAGCAATTTGGGAGTATTTAATATTTAAAGCCGGTAGATTATTTTAAAGAATTTCAAGCAGTTTATGTATCCCGAAACTTTCAACCTAAACTAAAAATTTCGTGCAACTTGTCCATATTTGCCGTATTATGTCTATGTGTCGTTAGAGCGATACAAAAAATATTGTATGTAATACATTTTGGGCTGCACGTACACTTAAGAGGGTCCTCAAATTCCTTATTCGGGGCTTAATTCTCTTAGGAAAACTGCATCACGCTTTGATCAAATTGAGCCTTGATTTTCGGAAACAATTAATTTTGAAAATATAACACAGATATCGAAATTCGGACACGAATATTACACCTCAGCGAGGATCTTCTGGTTATACGGGGAAATTTTGCCCAGAATTTCCTCAACCCTGAAAGTTTAAACAGTAGTGGCTCAGATGCTTCCAACCACTAAATCTTTATGACTCAATTTAATTGCATAGGAAAGGAATTGATTGACTTTATTGCGGACTATTTAACGAACATACGAGAGCGTCGTGTCTTTCCCTCCGTCAAACCGGGGTATATGAGATCTCTGGTTCCCGAAGAAGCTCCACAAGAAGGCGAATCGTTTCAACAGATCTTTCAAGATTTTGAGAATGTTGTTTTACCTGGAGTAAGGAATAAGAAATATTTTCTTTTGCAGTTGGTCATAAATGCAATGACCAGCCCAGGTCACAATTTCTGTAATGTTATTCTATGAAATTCTCAGGTTACCCATTGGCAAAGTCCTCACATGCATGCCTACTTCCCAGCACTCAACTCTTACCCGTCTTTACTCGGGGATATGCTCGCGGATGCGGTGAACTGTCTGGGCTTCACCTGGGTAAGTAACCAGGAATTCTTACTGATCTAGACCGAAATCGATTTCAAATGAAAGCTGTAAAATAAATTATTGTGTTAAAGCATCGGCATACTTTAAGAAAATACTACGACGTTCGGCTTTCCTTGAAACTCAGCTGACGCTTCTAAATTAATTTGATACCAGATAGTTTTCATTATAGTTTAGAAATGTGGGTAGACAGAGCAGCTCAATAAGTTAATAACAGAGTAATCTGATTAGCGGAACCTAAGCGGATTGTCTATGTTCCCTGAACTGTTCATCCGTACTTCC
>VNWX01003550.1:0-10149 GCA_009869905.1 Ceratophysella communis | reverse complement strand
CGTCACACTCGTCAATGTTGATTTATGGGGTCTCGTTCCTGGTCTCCAGGGACGTTTTAGCGGCAGCTCTCTCCATCATCATCAGCCTTACTCAGCTAAAGAGCCCAGAGAATCCCCGCAGCCCCAATACTTTCTCCGCTCGCTCCTTATCCCGATCCCAGCTAATGAGTATGGATGTACTGCCGCTATACCTGTACCAGCCTAACGTAGTATAATTCAGAAATCCACTGAGCGACCGCTAAAGGTCGCTACTCATTTAAAATAGCATAAAAAATTTGCGCCGTACCATATACGAAACTCATATGACTTTAAAGCAGCAACGCCGAAGCGTGAAAACAGAGGCTCTTCTGCTATTTGAAAGGACTCAGGTTAAGTGAAAAACTTATGTCCCCATTTATCCAGAGAAAGTACAATGGATTTGGTTGAGATTGAGTGCGGAGCCTCCTTAGCGAGCAATATTTATAACAGTAATAGAGAATAAAGGCTTCTTGTAGGCCTCCTGTCTCTTCTCAGCCCGCTCCCTTTATTTTAAAGGACTTTCTCCACAGAGCAGCAGTGTTTCCGTATGCTGAAGAGGCTTTTGAAGGAGGCTCCAGCTCACCCCCACTCACTCCATTGATATGTAAATCTATGCCAATCATCCCACCTAATGAATTCCTAGCGAGTACTTCCTGTCTCTCGTTCTTTTTTTCACTTTGTGACACATTCCAGCCCTCCCAAGAGCTCCTTCACGTGTTTCCCTCACCGTTTATTCCTCTCCACTTCAGAGTTTAAGGATTTCTCATTGAGGCTTTAGTGGCTGGCGGATTGTGGCCAGGAAAAAGCCCTGCTTCAGTTGCTCAGATTTTGGTTGGCGTCCATTACTCCGCAATCAGCTAAACTAATGGCGGAAAAATTGTGAATTCGATTGAGGACTTGGTTACTTGTGTGCTTAAGGCAGGTTCTGTTGGAAGCAGTATGCAAAATTGTCCATCAATGCCGGCGGCAACAACCAGACTGCCAGGCGATCCTGTTAAACTAATAGCTGGGGCAGAATTGACGAAGCCACAACTGTGCTTAGAGCTTTTTTCTTCATTCCCTCTTCCAGTAGCCCCGTCAGTCTCAAATGAGTCTAGCCTTTATCACTGTCTTCCAATTCCTCAACCATAATCTCTTTGAAATGATTCCTTTTCTAAATTAATGAGACAGATCGTTTTTCTGACTCCCACCAACAAAATTTATTGTTCGAGCCCGGCCGTGAGGGAGCAGAAGAAGAAATCGAACTTTCTCTCTCAACCTGTCACTCGACCTTAGAACGAAGCCGGCCGCACTGGCTAAACTCCGTCTCTAGCCTGGCAGTGGACGGAAATGGAGAAAACAGGAGAAATATATATCTCTGTCCCCCTCACACTCCTCACACGCTCCGAGCTATCACTAATATGAATTTTGATTCTTTTTGATGACGATAGCGAGATTTTCTTTCTTGCTCTGACTTGCTGTTTTTCCCCAAGCTCAGCCCATGATTTGATTACTGTTATGACAACGGGAGGGCGGGTGATCTTGATAGCACAGGCCAGTCTCTCTCTAGCCATCCCAAGTGTCACAATAATAAGAGTTTATGGAAAGAAGCCACAGCTATGTAGGACATTTAACTAAAGTCCTTGTTCAGCTTCTCAAAGGAGTTCTGAGCAAGCCTAATCCAGAAAATAAAAATCTTGCTCCAATAAAGATTGAGTAGGAATTTTCTGGACCTGGGATTTTGAGGTTGGATAGGGAAATTTTGAACTGGGTTGCAGGACAATGCAATGGCCGAAACCCTTTTGTCAAGAAACTCTATCTAACGCTCCTGCAGCTCTTCCAGAATATATGAAAATTTCCTTTTTCTCCATTTGGAGAACATAGGATTTGAGACGTTTGCTCAAGCCTCTCCTGTTACTTAACGGTAAGTGTAGATATATTACAAATGGTTAGATGCTATGTCCAGCACAGACAAGTCAAGAGCGTCTTCACTGACCCTTTCTGAGTCCTGTGCCGGGAACGGATATTATTTTCTGCTGAGCTCACAACAAAAAAAAAGTAGGAAGAAAGTCCGTCGTTGGATTTCAAGCTTTCTCTCTGGAATTCTTTCCATTGAAATTGAGGAAGAAGGGGTGTAAGGAGGCCTTATATCAAACACCCAACTGCCCACACAGGAAAGAACTATCTCATATTTTCAAAAGAAACTCGATCCTTGTTTCCTTTCCTCATAAAAATTGAAATCGAACAGTTTATTTGTGTCTGTGGCTTCGTCACACACACATGCATTGACTCCGACCGTGTTTTTCTTCTTCTTCTTGCTGAAGTGAAAATCTGGAGGAAAAAATGCCGACTCGGCTCAGGAGTATTTTCATTCTTGTGTCCTGCCGGGATGCTCACTGAATCTGATTTATGACTCTTCCGAGTTCTTTGCCTGGCTTCTGAATCATTAGACTCTTTGGGTCCATAAACTGAGGAATTGAGTGTTGGGGAGATATTTGTATTGTCTAAACAAGTCCTTGACAAAGTTTACACTACAAATTGGATCTTCTCTGAGGACTTTGACACTTTGAGAGCCGTCAGTTAGGTCGACAGCGAGCAAGAAAAAAAGTGTATCTTTACACCAAAGCCAAGCAGACTCGACAACTGAGGTTTTTTATTTATTTTGAGCTCGAAACTGGCGAGACAAAGAAATTTATGATAAGATGAAAAAGAATAAAGGAACTGAGTCGGAGAGATTCTCAAGTAGAGTCAGCTGAGAAAGCTTTTCTGTCGGATTTTGGGTTTTGGGTAAAAGCCATGGAGCCATGGAGCTCTAAATTGGACTACTGGATTAAAACTGGCACTAAGTAGTGGGGTTTGGGCTGAAGAGAAATGGCTCCGAACGCTTCCCCCAAATACCCAGACTCAAGAAAAGAAAGTTGTATGTGTAGAACTACATGCAGTGGGTACTTAGACGACTCTGACCATTTATCAGAGAGTTTCTTATATTGAGAAAATAAGTTTATGACGTTGAATCGTCACGCCTAATATTCCCCAAGTGCAGAAGCCAATAGACTTATCTGTTTGAGCTCCAGAGCCCGACACAGAAATAAAATAAAAAACTTTTCATTAGATCAGATCCCGTTTCTCAAGTTTGCTGTGTCGGAGGCTAAAGAAGGTAGAAGAATATGAGATAAATAGTTTGTGATCAAACTCTGGAGACTAAGGGCAGATCGGAAAAAGAGAAAAAGTTGAATAGGATCAAGGAGGATTCACCCTTTCAGCCTCAGCCAAAGGCTCAAGTTGAGTGGACAGGGTTTGCTTTCTTGCTGGGTTGTTGGAAGGCGAGGGCGAAGGGAGAACTGGAAAACTATCTGCCCGTCCCTTTGTCCCATCATTTATTTCCAAACTATCAACTCCTTCCCACCCAATTCCCAAATGGATCAATTGACTCTGCTGCACTCGGCCCAACAATCTAGCTCCATGGAGCATAGCATTAAAACACTTGAATCTAAATGGAAAATGGACTTTCACTTGATGCAAACTTGGTCTTCGCCCTTACAGATTTCTGGAATTTAATAACTATAGCGATCCGGTACGACTGGGGCCAGCCTTGATTGCAATGCAACGTCTTAAGATCGTCGTCTACACGGGTGGGGTCAAAAAATATCAAAAATAAGGGAAAGTTTTTGGTTATTCATCGAATAAATAATCATGATTTGTACGACGTTTTGCCGTTTAAAAAAATTTTAGACCTATTTGTTGACGCTCGAGAAATTTTGTAGCTTGCAGTGCAAGATTTGGGAACTACTATACAGTATTCCGGTGAAATGTTTCTAGCAAAGAAGGCTGTGAATGTGAAAGCAGAAGGTGTGAGGATGTGTCTGTATGTAGCATTAGAAAGCCCATGAATACTTTTTCTCCTTGGACTATTTTCTGAATTTTTTGCCTTTACAAAATGGACTTTGCTGGTTGTTGAAGCCCATTAGGGAATAGGAACGGACCTTGTCAAAGTTCCACTTTGCTCTTAGCTTTTTTTCTCCACAGCATCCTCCATGGTCCATCCAGAGTCCCAAACATCCCGGAACGAAAGCTGGTCTATTGCGTACCTGACATTAGACTTTGAGGTCACTAAATTTTGGCTAGTAACCTTACTTAACTACATACATTATTATCAAACCCAAACTGAAGGGTTAAGCTAACATAAACGCCTTCAAATGAAGCGCTTTAATTTTCAACAAAACAAAGGCAGCAAAAATTAACATATCTTGAGAATACCCTGAGTTTGCTTAAGCTCTGCCACCCCCGTTATGTTGTTTTAGATAAAAGTATTTAAAGTTTTAAGCAGATTTAAGTTTATAGCGATTATCCGAGTTTCAAAAGCCGAAGAACCTTGTCCAACAATAGCACTGTCGGACGGTCCGGGACGCAGCAAGAGAAATGGATGGTAGGGAAAATTGACTGACCACACCAAAACACCAACCCTCTCATCTTCACTCAACAAGGCTCTTAGCCCTCAACACTTTCTCCTAGAAACGAGCAAGGAGACACAGGACTCTCCAGCTTTTCTCTTTTTTTTTCAAACTCGGTCGTCTGTGTAATGTACTCGTACTTGCGCCAGCACACGTACTTCTTGTACACATAAATGCCTCAGTCGTGTTGTCCTTCAGCATTAGGAAAAGCACGAACAGGGCTTGTACGGGTCAAGCTATATCGCCTTTTTTGTGCTTAGCTCCTGGGTATGGCAATATCAAGTGTTTCAATTTGCAGAGAAATCCTTTGACCGCCAGCCTGGTGTCTGGCATACGACTGGTTGTGCCAATTTTTTTACATTTCCTACAGATTACTACAGCCATTTTTCGATGCAAAAAAAATGTTTTTCTGAGAGCATAATCGTGCTTAGAGGATAGCGTGTTTGATGAGACGAAGATGCTGAATCTGTACTGATTTGACACTCGTTGGGTCAAACTGAATTCAATAATGAGGCCGAGTCTGATTCTGATCTGCCCCCTACACGTCGTGACAGGGAGAAAGCTTAGAGATAGAAAGCGGCTATTGAAAGAAGGGGCACTTACCAGAGATCCCGTCATACGTCCACCAGTCATCCCAGCTGGCCAAAACCCCTTGAACACAAACNCCAGCTGGCCAAAACCCCTTGAACACAAACAGAAAATACATAAATAGACGATCAGCTCATCGATTTTGCATCCATCACTTCATAATAAGCTCTTGGCTCTCTCCATATGCACTGGCGGCAGTAGTTCTGGAGAGACCCGAGTCAGTTTCACTTCCATTCATTCTTCCGCAAACTCAAGTCTAAATGCAGGATTACTACAGTGCTTTCCTCACGATCAAATAAGCAAAGACCCTGCTAGGCTCCAGGATTAGATCCGTAACGCGGCAGCTACTCTCATGAAGTCAAGTGGTGGTGGTGCGGAGTTCATAACACCACCGCGACAGCTTGTTTATAAATAGCCTTCTACATAAGCGTCTATCATATTGAGACTTTGCATTGCCAAGGATTTCAATATTCAGCTTTCACCGTATGAAACTAGATTAATTTTTCAATTCAATATTCGGTAAAAACGGGTAAACAATAAGCTATTTCCGCCTAAAATGAAAGACTTTTGAAAGCGTAAAACCAGCCCGATATTTGTAACAAATATGCTATTTTCATTCAGAACCCCAACAGCAGCTATTCCTCGTTTTTAGACTGAGATAAACTTTAATTCATAAAAAAGATCCGGTTAGGATTTGAGACGCATCACATTAAGCGGAAACTCAAATCTCATAAAGCAGCTAAAGAATCCAGTGAAGCTCTGTAATGTAAGTGCTCGAGCGTTTCAAGAAACCTTATTTCGATCCTCCTTCGTGCTGATTGTTACTGAATATATTTTTATAAGCTACTTACGAATTCTTCGTTGTCAGTTATTCCGGGCTGTAGTAATTTATATTTTAAAAACAATAGCTTTACAGTAATTTGCTAAATTAATCTAAGTTAGGCGCTGCGATTCGTGTTTCAATTACTCCAATCACTGCAATTATTTTAAGTTAAACCCGATTTCATAAAATCAAGCTTTAGAACAATACTCGATTTCGAAAATTCGGATGGGTTCTAGAAAACACACATTACCACATGCAAGGGCAACCAATTTCATACGAAACACGAGAATACATTTAAGAAGTGAGAGCATACCTGGATTAAAGTAGAGTAGAAAAATAGTAATAATCTTTCTTAGTGAACAGCAAGAAGTTTGAGATGAAGGCAAGTAGTAACTCATTTTGTTCTCAAAAAGCGCTTTTGATTTCCACGTTGAAATCTCAAGTTCTTCTTAAATTGACTTGGTAATTTTCTAGAAATGCTGAGCCATTGCTTTCCTCAGCATCCAGGAAATTAGCCACAAGAACAGGACAGTTTCCTCCCAAACATTGAATAATTGACTATTGAGTCTCACTTTCTCTCTATTGTTTTAGGCCACTGCAAAATACAGCTCACTAACAAAACGAGAACAAATTGTAGAGAGTCAAATGCTTAGGCTGAAGAGCGACAAGGGCTGGAGTGATGTTCGAGGGAGAAAGTTGAGAGGAGTGAGGCCAGAGAAAGCTTCGGCCGAGTCGGGTGCATGTGGAGTTGTGCGAGAGGGTGGGAAGAAGCACATGGGGTTAGTTTGCCCCGTTTTTGCCAGCCAGAGCCTTCTTCCAAGCGGATTGTTGAACGGGGAAGTCAGAGTCAGAATGAGGAGATACCTCAGACTGTCGGAGTGTCTTGACCGCCTCGGCCGCTTTCTTCCGCCCTCTCAGAGGTTACCCATTAACCCAGTCGTAAAGGACGACATCCCCCCGAATCGATCTCTCACAAGCTCAGATCAGGTGCCCTGTCTTTCCCGCCTGCCACGACGCACAACCCCAGCCCTGCCGCCGCCTTTTCATAGGAAAATCCGATTTGCTGTTTTTTAAAACCCTGGCTCTGGCCGCCCTAGGCCAGAATAAACAAAATCTAGTCAGAATCATTACTTCTACTCTTGCTTGCAATACATGTGAGCCTACAACGCGAGGCTACAGCATCAGCCATAGAAAAATTTAGAGGTGAGGCTAATTTTTACAACGTTTTGTAAATTTAATTTCAGAAGCGCAAGGAAATTCCGTCGCAGGACATGCTTATGGTAGCCGAGGAGTTCACTAAACGACTCCCTTACATAACATTGCCTTAGACATTCAAATCGTACCGAAACTGATTAGACTGATGCCATAGGACCCTTTCGGTTCAAAACGCTCAAGAATCAGAAGATCGGATCTGGTAGAAACTGTTTCTTTTATTTTCTGGTTGTGGTAGCCGCAGGCCGCTGAGGAGTTCACTAAACGACTCCCTTACATAACATTGCCTTAGACATTTAAATCGTACCGAAACTGATTAGACTGATGCCATAGGTCCCTTTCGGTTCAAAACGCTCAAGAATCAGAAGATCAGATCTGGTAGAAACTGTTTCTTTTATTTTCTGGTTGTGGTAGCCAGCCGCAGGCCGCCTCTTGAGCCCAGCCAGCCCGACTCGGGAAGGTGTAAGAAGTGGAAGCCTGTGTGTGTACTCAAGCCTGTGAGCCCCGCCACGAACCTCAACATCCCTTCACTGCTTGTCGAGCTGGCGGCAATCTTCCTGAGATTTTTTTTTGTTCTCAAGTGAAGTAAGTGAAGAAGAAGAGAAGCGCTCTCGGAGTCTCGTAAATACATTGTAAATACATCATCCTTAACTCACTCACCCTCACGACCCACTCCGCTTTCTTCGGGAGGAAGGCTGGCGGAAGTAAGTAAGAGATGTAGACAACATAAACGATTTTGATGTTTCATCCGTAAAGACATGCTTGCTGAAGACAAAAGAATGCGAGTCGGAGCGAAAACATGGAATTTTCTCCATAGCGTCTTCCCTATTTAGAGCTCAACGACGAGTAGAAAGTCTTATTCTTCTCCTTCAATTCACCTCAGATTCCATTTAGAAGTCGAGGATTCTGCTTCCCATCAAGCCAGTAGCCCAAGTTAAATGCTCAGTGGTTTAAGCTTCAGATTGAGACGGCGGTGGTGGTGGGCAAGGCGAGAAATCTACCTGATCCGCTCACGGGTGTTGTGCAAATAGGACCGGGACCTCTGTTCCTTGAGACCTCTTCCTTTCCCCCCGTCTATTTGTTTGTAGAGCTTATTTTCACTTTTCTCAGCTTCAGCAGCTCTCCTTCTCTTTTCGCTTCTGTCTGTCTCTCGGCCGTATTTTTTCGATCCCACAGATTTCTTCAAGTCCTGACAACAAGCAGGAGTGGCGTCTGGGTTCTTTAAAGACCGATTTGGAGTCCTTTTTTTAAATCCTCCTTATCCAACAAAAGAAAACAAAATTAAAGCCGCACAATGCTCCAAAATGTATTTATTTCCTACCTTGACAGCTTATTCAAATCTGCTTCCGAATAGAAGTGAGTAGACAGTGTGTGCATCGAGGGTCCTTGTTGTACTTATTTTTAGAAAATATTCCGTTTCTCGTTCCGCTTTTATTACCATTTACAAATATTAAGAATATTCTTGAGCTGACAATGAGAAGAACCCGTTGAACATGTAAAATTCAAATTGAAAAAAAAATTAGAATAAAATTGTCTTCGTATGAATTTTTATTATTTATTTGTATCGGTTCTTTTTAATCGGATTTTAGTTATACAATATTACGTTAAACAACACTCAATGTATCGAATCAGCAGCAGACAACTCAAGCTTTTGAATGCCAATCCTCGTATTTGTTGAAATTGGTGATCCAGTTCCTACTAGGAGCATCGAAATGCAGGGTGGTTGGCCTCCGTCTGCTTCAAGGTAGTTCAGTCTCTATAGAAGATGCTAATCTCTCGCACTGCCCACAAATTTGTCTGTTCTGACCAATTTGATGCCATCCATCAAGCGGAGATAAGGAGAGGCGGAGGGACAGGAGGAAAGGCAAAGGAAACGGACCACAACAACCACCCCGAGTCGACCGCAGGATCCGAGAGAAAGCAGCAAATTAAATTGAGCCTCCTTTCTCACGGCCGTCTTTTTTTTAAAAGACGAAACCGGATGGGTTGTGGCTTCCGCTCTGCACTCCTTATTTTTCCTAATATGATAATGGGTTCCCTCTCCAGCTCACCTTCAGTGCCTCAAGCAAGCCGCCAGTCCACTTTCACTCTGCTTTGATCTCCGAATTAGAAGCTCAAGTCGGCCTAAATTTCCCCAGCTTATTGATGATAGAGTCTGGCAAGCAAGAGGATTAGGCAAGCACCTGGAAGCACCTGTGCAAACCTTTACGTCTATCGACATTTTCTATGCTTCATGCGTAGGGGCTTGTTTATTCTAAATCATTCGATAAACAGTCGGCCAACAGAGTGCAAATTTAATAGACTTTTTCTTACTTTTGTTGCTTTCTCCGTTGTATTAGCATTGTACTGTATTTGCTCCGAGCAGTGGGATATGCAAAAACTTACAAACAATAACTAGGTACATCGCGTTTAATCCTGTTTTAAATCCAGTACACAAATTTTCTCGGCCGAGTCTTTCTCTGAATAATTAAATAGCTAATTTAATTCACTTAGAAACTTTTATGAAGATAGGGTTAGAGAACAGAGAAGAGGCATGATTGTCTGAGAAACTCAATCTGAGCCACTGAGGCTCGGAGTGCTGGTGGGGGAAACGGAATGTAAATTACAATAATTTCTCATGAAAGTATTAACACTTTCCCTTGTCTCTTCCTTTCTCACCCAATAGTCAGACATGGCGGAATTAACGTAGCGCGACAAATCGACGTGCTGGAACCGCAATTCGGTGGAAATCGAGTACTCAGAGCTCCTATTAAAATAGCTATGTACTTAGGCAGTGTGTGATCATGGCTACCAACTCGCCAGCCTCAGAATCGTCGCAGAATCATGAATTAAAAGGATTTGTGTCTGCCAATCCATCCCTACTGGCAGAGATCCGTCAGACAACTCAATGACCATTCTTGGGCTGCCAAGCCAGAGGGGAAGTTTTTAACTTGGTCCAAGAACTCTCCGGTTTCCCCTTTTGAAACAAAACTTAAGAAAAACAAGTTTTGACGTTGGTATCACTTAAATCTAATTTTGGAAAGAGGAAAATTCAGTTTGAAGAAAGAGACAGGGGCCGGAGAACACATCTATCTCTCA
>VNWX01003549.1:0-10155 GCA_009869905.1 Ceratophysella communis | reverse complement strand
AAACACCATGTTTCCCTGTCTTGTACTACCAAATCAATTTCCTGTGCACGTTCTATTGATTCTGGTCTACCTACACTTATATTTGGTAATGTAAGGTCCGAGCAAAAGCGAATATGCTTGAGTAAACGACGGGTATATATTGTTGCATACAATATAAAAGAAAATTGATGCAGATGTTCTTTTTTTCGGATAAAGGGCTGAATAACAACTCTTCGTGTTTCTTGAGCAATAATCGTGTGTATCTAAGCTCAGACATGTAGCCATGTAGTTCAGGTCCTAGGATTAAGCATTTGCTATTAGTTTGTGTATTCGTACACCAATCAAATGGGCGGAAAACTACTCATCAGCATTTTGAATAATTTAACCTCTTCAATCAAGATTTCAGTCAACATTTATGGAATTACCCAAACCAAACCCCCAAAATAGATTTTTATTGGCCTGGCAGGCTTGAGGCTGTTGCCTTGAGTCGTCCAGGTGCTTGAATAACTCATAAAATTCTAGCCTGTTAGGAAATAATTTATTCCTGGCAAATCATTTTCCCTTTTAATTGCTTCATTCAAGTGAAATGAATGTAGGATTTAAGTGTGTGGGTATACGGTCATGTTGAGACAGAGAAAGCCAGTTAAACTTATGGAAAGGTTATACTGACGTGTAAATTTTGGGAAATGTACAGGGTGTCTCGGGTAGGGACTGGAATACGTAATTTAATTTAGAGAATGTCGAAAAACGCCATGATTGCTAAAACTGTGTATAACATTGAGATTTGTGATTTTTGGAGCCAATCTTGCATTATTACAAAATTGCATGATTTTTTTTAATAGAAAAACTCTATTTATTAAACATTATTTTTAAACATTAACATTGTAAAAATTATTATTAAAGAAAACTATCTGAAGCTCACAAGACGACCCGCCCTGTACCTACAATTCCTGAAATCCATCCCAGAGAAACCGCACATTATGGCACCATACTATCCATTGTGTATTTAACTTGGCCCTATAATACTCCATGTTCAATATATTGATATTGCTGCCCCGAAAAATCCTATGTTCGTTAGTTCTGGGAAGAAAGGTAATAATTATCTGATGGTTCCCAAACAGTACCTATGGTTTTATGTGAACCTTGAAGCTCTACCATTTAATAATTCAAACATGCGGCCGAAACCCCGGCTACGAGTTGTTTGTATCAAGCTCAAACCCTGAAACTTTTTCAGATTGAAATAAACCAAAGCCGTAGAATTTTTTATTACTAGCAATGAGAATCAGCCTGTACATATATGCGATTGGGATATCTGATCAATCAGTTTCAAGACTATAATTCCCTCCCTGCATATTGGGAAATTTCGCAACAGGGAAACTTGTTTGACACGCAAACGCAAACAAAATCGTAACAGGGTATAAACTATTTAATTATTTAGCTCTATGGGACGTGCATTATGAATCGAGACTATGCTTAACAAGAAGACTATTACTTTTGATTGCATTTAGCTAATTTGCCTATTTTTCTTAATACGAGCTGCTTAAAATAGGCACAAGAATTAATTGCATTCTACTCGTCTACCTCGCATCATGTTATGCAAGCTAGTTCAGCAAACTACAGACATGGTCTCGATTTTTAGCTATTAGCATTTCGCTTTGAACATAGACGGAAACCAATTAAAGCGAAAACAGGATTGGAATCCGATGCTTGCATATCTACGCAATTTTGCTACAATAAGAGATAGCATATTCTTTGTTGAACTCGAGAAACACATCTTGAAAGCTTTCTCTTATGGAGAAAATGACCAGAAAGCTCGATACCTATGTGCAATTGAAATGCCTTATGCTGTGCTATAACGGTGAATATGTATGCTATAATATTCTCTGGCAATATTTGCAGATTCTATTCCGATTGGGCAGAACGCCGTCGAAGAAGACAGCAAGATGGTGGACAGTCAACAGCAAATAAAGAAAGATTTTTCCTAAAAAGCGGCGTGTACAATACTCGACATGTAAATGTTTTTGAAAAAACTCGAAGATATATCAAAGATGTTTTTACTACGCTCGTAGATGCTCGATGGAGATGGACTCTACTCGTTTTCTCAGTCAGCTATATCGTCTCTTGGATAGGTAATGGAAATTTTAATACAGTTTCTCGTTTTTAGCTTATTTTTATGGGAATAAATTGCATAGTTAAAAATTAGAGCTTATCGTTAGCAATTCACAACCACAACATACCCTTAAGTACCTATTACATAGTGCAAATTAAAGTAAGCTTGGCAGGTGAAAATTTTGCATAATTTACTTTCATGAGAGATATGCTCAGGGTAACTGGCTAGTTCCGGTTTTGAGCGTGCATCTGCTAAAATAAAAATCAATAGTATACCACCGAAACGCAATTAAAAATGCTTACCTCGGAAACTCTTACAAAATCGTATTTTAGTTAAATATATCGTATTGTACATAGTATCCTTATCTGATTTATTATCCGGAACATATTGCAGTCTTAGTTTTTCATGGTAACGGGATTAGAGATCTGAATTCCTTCCTTTTGGCTCAAGTCGCAAGCATTGCAGATTGCAGTGCATAATGGTTTTACTGATTGATAAGTGTTTGGCCCACCCTGACGTTCATGTTCTTATCTCGTTCTTGTCCTTGCTATAGATCTTTGACATCAATCTCTATCTAAAAGGGTATTCTTAGAATTTTAACGACAAAGTCGGCGAGGTATTGACGAAATCTTGATCTGCATTTCAAGACACTTGCCAAACTGCCAAAGCTAGCCAAGTTCACGATGGCATGGCATGACGAAAAACAATGAATATGTCAACTAGTGCGGTGGTGGTTCAGAAGTGGGTTTGATGGCTGTATCTTGTTTCCCTTTCCAAATTAGAAAAAATTGGCTTTAGAAGATAGACGAACAAATGACAAATTAATGTGTAAAGCATCATATTTACTCAAGTCTCGCCCTCGCAGTTTTACTACTTATTTAGATAGGAAAAACACAAATTAGATTCGTGGATAATTTTTTCCTTGTGAAGCGGACACAAGCCACAGCCCAAAACGCTTAATCCCGGTTAATAATAGCTCAAAACCTAATAAGTGATAAGATCGCAAGCGATAGGCGAAGCTAGTGAATCGGAAATTACCAGTATAAGCAGACAGCAGCCAATATCTTTTATCGAATGTTAGAAATAGGGCCTTGAAATCTTTTAATTGAAATTCAAATCTCTTAAAGCGCAGTGTAGTTAGAGGAAAATGCTTTTTTGTGAAACTCATCAACCTGTGTACAAGTGGCCTATTTAAGTCTTAATTAAACCAAAATAGGGCACCCGTTTAGACATTAGAGAATGCGCAATTTTTTGGCCAAGAAATAAGAACTTTAAACACTTGGCGAAAGCAAGACAAGTAAAGTGACATAGAAAGCAAGGTTAACTATTTGTCGTTTGTCACAGAAAAGACAAAGCCATTTGTGTTTATTATTGGCTGCGGCATTTGGCACTACATTTCATTGTAATATGTACAACACTGTATTTTTACAAACACTGATGAGCGGCATTGTATTGTAAAATGTTGTTATCACGGTTGAATCTTTAGATGAACGCCGAGTGTTGTAAGTCGTAAATGCTTCTTCAAATAGCGAAGTCTAATCCATTTACTGAATTGCCAAGTGTCTATTTATAACAAGCTAGTGGAGCTATTGTTAACCTCAAACTATTTACCTACGTACGTAAACCTCATTACTAGTATTAAAAGCGTAAAAAAACAAATTAAAGGTTAGTGTAAATATACCTACAAAGAAGTGCATGCCGAAAATTTTGGCTAATAACAATAACCAATAATATCTTGCGTGGTTTTCGCGAAGTCGAATTTAAAAAAAATATAAATTGATTTATAATTGCCATTAGCGTGCTGCTTTCGCTTCGCATATTAAACATACTAAAATGAACTTTCAATTAAGGTATAAACTTATTATTTTAATTTATAGCTTATCTTAGCCGAAGTTACCCAGATCATATGATTTAAAGGGGTCCACATTTTATAAAAATGTTTTGCATAAAAACCTGGATCCGATTTCATCGCAATTTTAATTATTAGGACAGTTTGTCTATCGAACCTAATGACTAATGACCATAAATCATAATATATCGTAATATCTACTAGCTTTACAGTATGCCGAAATGCTGAGAGCTAAACCCTAAAGTTAAAATAAAACTTTTGAAGTTACAGACTGCAATAAGGACTGTCATGTGGTCAATATATAAGCAAATGTTGACCGAATCGGATTTAATTTCTGTTTAAACAGCGAAAATATAAGTCGTAGTTATTTCGGCGTATTAATTCAACATAAAAATGCCACATTTTCAGTTCAAAATGATTTAAAAAGGTACAAAGAGCGTTATGAAACCGTTTTTATGCGGAATACTTCAATTTGAATAAAGCTGAAGCTTTAAGTGTTTGAGGCAAGAGGCCATAAGACTTTTCATCAGGCGGCGAAGTCCGTTTACCCAAGTCAGAGTTAGCGTATATGAATGAAACAGCGGCCATAACTATGATAATAAGCCATTTTAGCTAGATGACTTTAACTTGAAAATCTATTATAATTTAGTTGTTTAGAGGTCTGATTTAGATAATTATACCTATTCGATTTTCCATTACAGGATTCGCGGTAATCTGGTGGCTCATAGTTTTCGCTCATGGTGACCTTGAGCACTGGAACGATCCGGAATGGCAGCCTTGCATTGTTGGTCTCCGGAATTTCGCTTCCGTCTTCCTCTTCAGCCTCGAGACCCAGCATACAATTGGTTACGGGACGAGATATATGAATGACACTTGTCCAGATGCAATAATTATACTGGTTGCTCAGAGCGTAGCTGGAGTACTAATTGAAGCCTTCATGGTCGGCGTTGTTTTTGCTAAATTGTCCCGCCCCAAGAAAAGATCAAATACTTTGCTATTCAGTAAAAATGCTGTGATTTGTCAACGTGATGGGCAACTGTACTTCATGTTTCGTGTTGGGGATATTGCGGGCCAGAAGTGGTCTGTTAGAATGTCATGTGAGAGCTCAAGTTATTACTAAACGTGTCACTAGGGAAGGTGAATTACTTCCTACTCATCAACAAGAAATTAAGGTCGGTAAATTTGCTTATTTATAAAGTACTGCTGAAATAAACTTCAAAAATTCTGCAGTCGATCAGATTTTCTAATTACCTACATTCGCTTGGATTTTTTCAGGTCGGCGGCTATGGCGAAGACGAAGAACGAATACTTTTATTCTGGCCAACGATAATTGTCCATCGAATCGACTCTGAATCCCCATTTTACCGAATGTCACCCTTAGACTTGCTCAAAGCTCAGTTGGAAGTCGTTGTAGTATTAGAAGGAGTTGTGGAAACAACAGGAATGACAACGCAGCTTCGTACGTCCTTCCTACCTTCCGAAATTCTTTGGGGTCATCGCTTCCAAGAACTCTCTTCGTTCAAAGCAGAGCAGCGTATTTTCGATTTTAAATTATTCAATGCCACATTCCCTGTTGACACGCCTCAAATCTCCTCATATGAACTGGATAATTTGGCAGGAGAGGTTCATTCATTAGGTAAGCTTAATTCGAACTTTTGTTTTGTGGATATCTGACTAGCACGAGACAGACGTGGGACGGACAAACCGTTCGAAATAATTCAGGTCAATATTTGCTCTGGACTCTGGACAACTTATGAGATATATAGTAGAATTAGGTTAACGAGCAAACGTGATAATCACCAATAGTGCATTTTTCTTGATTATCTAAATTTAATCTTGTCTAAAAGCTTGTTCATGGCACAGCCTTTGAATTAGGCGAATTTCGAATAGCACACTAAAAAGTCAAGCCTGAATTCTCCCCTATAATTTTACGAGAACTTCAAATGAAAGCATATACCTACTAGTGAAGCGTAGTAACATCACCCCATTACAATTACTTTGATCACTTATTCAGTCGATTCCGGGCTTCTACAGAAACTGACATGACCTTCAGTCAATTCACTGCTTGAAACCAATATTGCGTGTTTAGAGTTTTTCTACCGATTTCATTCATGAAATACGCCGAAATGACCATTCTCCTCAAATTATGCTATGAACGTCCCTTCCGCTTTTCTTTGTCCAGTCCGGGAATTTCACAGGAAATTACCTTGGTCAATCAAAACCACCAAAGGACACATTCTGAAACTTGGTCTCTACTTATACCTTTCGCATTCGCATTCTGTATTGGCCATATACAGGTGACGAGTGGTATAAATATATCGATATTCCTTCACTTTGAATTGTTGACTGGACAGATAGCTGTGGGAAAGGAGTGACGATTTATATGCTCGTGTAAAGCATTGGAAATTTGCGACTTTCTCACATTGTCGCCTTTTACAAGGTTATTACGAGTTAAATATTAAATGAGCAATACACGTGGCGTAGAAGAAAGGACTTTGGTTAGGTCTGTCAATTAAATGTGTATTCGCTCAGATATTTTGCGAGATATTGGATATATTATATACTTTCACACAATAATAAATCGAAGCTTATATACCGACCTGACTGACAAATAAATGCATGGCACATATATAAAATTTAAAAATCAATCTTAATGATAGTTTTCTGTATTACAAGTACAGCAAGTGCAGTGTTCAATATTTTTAGTGGTTTTAAGCGCTCGACATATTTGGCTTGTGAGTTTACGTTTTAACTATAAATTTTTTAACTTATTTAACTGTGCTTATTGGTATTCAGCAGGTTCCCTAAATGGTGCTGAAACGCTGCCCGTAAGCCCGCAACGAAGCCTGGATCATACTAGTGACGATGACAATAGCTCTATGAATCGTCAGAAACAAAGCCTCGAAGTAGCAGCAATTATTAATGGTGGCATGTATCCGTCCACAGGCCGCCTCATCGCTCCGCTTGAGTACTTCGAAGATGACGATGAAGACATTGATAACTTCAAAACAATATAATCGCAGGGAATCCACGTCAAGCCTAGACAGTGTTATTGTTAACGATATGAAAGTATAGCTAATCTTTGTCTACTTAGCTGATTACCGCATTGACCACCTGATATTAAATTCAATTTAGTTGTAATCTCAAAATATGAATTACTGATCTGATATTACATTTTCGACAAGTCTCAGAAGGCAAAGAACTATCCTTTGGTTCGGCTAAATTACCTAATTTGATCGTGCAAACCTAAATATAAGAATTTTAGGTTTTTCGAAAAATTGCGGAACATGGGTCTTCCGGAAAAATTTGTTAACTTGTAAGGCTTGATAATTAACAGTGACCTGCGAAAACTTCGTACCTGCAGCCCATACACTGTAAGACAGTTTCTGTGTCAGGCGTAAAAAAAATGTACCTCACTTCGATTACCTTTGTTTGATTACCCATTCTTTTTTCCCTTAATGCCTTTGACACAAATGCTGTAACATTAGTGCAATAGCCTAATAGTGCCTTGTGTCTCAAGATTTGTTTCGGATTATTATTTGATATGTACCTTGTTGTACAGCAAAATATGAAAATACCAAGTAAATGTGGATTTGATATAAAAGAGACTATGGTTATCCTTAATTTGTAAGGACTGGATTTAAGATCCAAGTAGCCCTTTGTAAACGGGAAGATAGACAAATGAAAATTCTACTGTACTACGTCTGCGAGTGCTATTTACATTCAGGTTTGCAGTTTACAGTCACCAACCATCACCGATTCAACCAACATGGTAACGGTAGGCATGGATAACAGAATATTTGGTTCATAGGTTTTGCATTTGTACTGATCGGTAGTCAACAATGATTTCTAATAAAACGGGTCGCCGAATATCAGCTAATTTCAGTCATAAGTTTTGAGGTTTTTATTCAATTAATCCAAGTATTAGGTTATGCTTTAGGTATTTACGATAGCTGTTATGTTATACCTATCCTAAAATTCACTAAAATAATAGGTATGATGCACATGCTCAGGTTCAGCTGCGCGAACCTTCGTAATTCTAGCTTCAGATTTAAGTCCTTCAACTAAATTTTAGGATCCATTCATTTTTAAAATAACGATCACATTGAACTTGAGTTAAGGCCAAAACGCGGTTTCTTACAACTGACTTTATTAGAAGGGAAATATACTGAAGCAGATTTGATTGGAATTCAGAAGGCTAATACTAATTAAAATAGCTGTAAAATACGTATTAAACGTCAAAATTTGCTTTGAATAACTCATTTCCAAAGTTCAAACCACCAAAGTTGAACTCGCTCTTGGACTAGTATTTTCATCATGAAATCAACGACAATTACCGCTTTGATGATTTCGTGCAGTATAGGTAAGTTTTAGTCAGAATCTGTAAATCTATCTTGCTACGATACGAATACTGATGTAAATCATATCTTACATCTGCTAACTCTCAAATTCAGCACTGTTTGCGTCAAGCGCATCTGCCGCAACTTGTCAATGCACTTGCAACATCACCTGTAAATGTACCTGCGGAAACACTAAAGAACATACCTCTGATCCAAGAGCTTGGTTAAGCAGGAGTGGCAGAAGTTTACCGGTATTTTAAACTACTGATACTGATGATGTATTAATGAAATTTTCAAATAAGCTATTCTGCACCTAAAAATAATGGTTAAAATATTTTTCGAATCGCAGGATATTGGAGAAATGAACCGGAACTGGAATGCAAACAAAAATTAAAGCTATCGCTCTCCACGGAAAAATTACTAACCCATACAGTTTGCAAATAATATAAAATTTCGATGTTTCGAATAAAATTAAATTAAAAATGCAAATAGTTTTTTAAATCTTGATAACGCGGTTATATTTATTTCAACCTTGAAACCATATATTAAATATTAAACATGTTTCAATTTAGCTAAGTCTATTTTCGGCTTGTATCCTTAATAAAGGGCTCATGGTTTTAATGATGAACTAGAATCAATAATCAAGTTTGTATAATCGACTCAGAATTTTTGCATAAGTATGAATTCCATCCGTAGGCTTTGATTTAGATTTAATATAAGGTTTTCCTATTCGAGATTTAATTTGATACCATAACCGGAGAGGAGCCAAACTGTTGTGAGCTTTGGCTTGTGAGTCAACGTGAGCGTAGCATGATACCACGAAACCGTCCACGATCAATGTACCGCTTTTGGTAAGTGGAGCAAATGCACCTTGAAAAATATGTCGTTCGATTCCAATCACCGGTAAATTCTTAATTTCTTTGTTGTCATCTAAATGGAGCAAATAGTCTCCTATTTTCACATTTTTTGCCATTGTAGCTTTAGGCCAGTCTTTGGTCGAAGATTTTTTGTACAGAAGATGTGCTTCGGAAATGGTGAGCTGGTGATTTCCTTCACAACGCAGTACAAGAAATTCGGCTGTAGTTTCCTTGTCGTAGTGGATGTAGGTATAAAATGAGCTTGACTTTGGCCTGGTCAGTGCTGTAGCGGTTTTCTTAGGGACTAGTGTAAGGAGCTGGTCATAAGGGCGGAGGTCGGAAATGTCACGTGACTCTCCAGATTCCAGAAGCACTTGGCTCCAACCCGGAAAACAAAGGCTGACACACATCGTTCCCGCAGGCTTGTTTGCACCCTAATGACTTAAGAAAAATTGAATTAATTAAATGTTTTGAAATACCATCTCAAATACACGATAATCGATGATAATAAAGCTTATTGAAATAAAGATATAATTTACCGAAATTACTGGGTTTCAGGTTTTTTTACGCCAATTTTGAAACAGACTTTGCACTAACAAATATAATTTTTACTGTTTAGCCCGTGTTATTTTCGCTTTAAAGAAGATTTGTCGACTAATAACACTCGCTTAAAAATTGTGCACGTGGGCTCACTAAATGCTTCACGTACTGGCGTTAAACTGAATCTGAAAGTCATCAGATGCCTGTCGGAAACTGAGTCCAATTACTTCCTTGTTAAAAGGATTTATACAGACAAAAACTGCATGTATGTGTACATGCTAATTACGTGGCTTATACGTTTACATGATACACCAAACATTTCAACTTTATTGAACGCATTGGCAATGGCACCGCGCCTCCTCGTGAAATGAAGGATTTGTTTTTCAACACTAACCGGTTTCCTTAAATTATTATATTATGCATTGATACAGCGAATTAAATAGATTGACAGGCAATCCGTGATTTGTGCCTAAATAATAT
>VNWX01003548.1:0-10157 GCA_009869905.1 Ceratophysella communis | reverse complement strand
TTAAGTTGGTCAATGCTAATTAGTTGATTGGATTTTCTGTACACAGCTTTTGCCGAACTTCAGACTGACATGCGAGACCTGACAGCGGATTTGGGCTCTTCAGCAATTCCCACGCTCGACCACAAGAGCTATGTCATGAAAGTATTTTTCCCCGGCGTCACGGAACATCCTATTCTCCGAAACCCCAAGGTAAGCCTTTGAATACACGTAGAAATAGGTCAGGCTTTTACCGAGGACAGTTCATTCGTCTTGGCTGGAGCCGATCTGTAAACAAATGCTTGGCTTTAGCCTACTGGCTCTGGGTTAGACAAGCAGGCAGAGAAATCCCATCGGGACTTTCCTTCCAAGATACCTCGATTTGTCTTCTTGCCTGCCCACGTCGGGCAACCATTTATCATGGCGGATATGCATGAATAAGAAATGGGGGACCAGATGGAGAATTTTGAAGACTCATTACATTGACTAATTTACTTGTTCCAGATTCGAATGAACGGGTCTTCTACCAACTACGATGCTGCCATGGGTCAGTTTGAGCTCCTGCTAAACAACAAGTACTTTCTTCTTGCTTTCATTGAAACGCTCGAGGGTCAGCGCGGCTTCAAACTCCGAGATAAGTAAGTAAAACCACACTTGGAAGGGCCTGTCATTCAATCCATTGTGTTGCAATTAATAACTGTCGAAATTACTTGAACAGAGTGAACGTGGCCTCTCTGCTGATGATAATACTGATGGGGAAAATGGAATATGCGACCGATATCTTGCAAAGTTTGCTTCATCGGCTGATCAATAAGTCAGTTGGAACGAAGCATCCACAGCTTATGCTTCGGCGGACCGAAACAGTGGTCGAGAAAATGCTGTCCAATTGGATGGCTTTGTGCATGTACAATTATTTGAAGGACCAGGTCGGACCGTCCCTTTTCCTTCTCTTCAAAGCGATCAAGTACCAAATTGAAAAAGGTCCCGTTGATGCGGTCACACATGATGCTCGCTATTCGCTTTCTGAAGAGCGATTGCTCCGAGAGCCAATCGACCATTCTGTTGTTGTAAGTTTAATATTTAATATGGTGCCTCTATTCAACGGCTTTCGCAATTAAGAGCTTTTACTGATAAAACTGATCGCCTATTTATATCCAACGTAAATCTGAAATAGCTAAACAGTAATGAAATCAGTTTTGTAGAATTTTTCCGGTTAAGCTATGATTTTACCATGAATGCGTTAAACACTTTAAAATAATGGGAGAGAAATATATAACCCATATATATGCAGTTAAGATACGATACGTACCCGTGTTTACTTTATTTTACTAACAATACCTTATCATTTTCAGACTATTCACCTCGTCCAAGAAGATCCATATTATGAAAAGATTCCATATCAGGCTTATCAAGTAAGCTGGCTAATTTATTTTGCATTTACAAAAATGACTGAATTTAGAGAGTGAAAGTGAAGTGTATGCATGAGACTGATTGTGTTTCAAGAAAAGTCCTACTCCAATTTGGATTTGGATAGGGTTAATGATAATGAGATCTTACTTGCAAATGACGGATTTCCTTATGAATGTCAATAAGACCAGACTATTGAGCAACCAAGTATCCAAGCCACGTACTTATGTCGACGCCGCATTGTGTTCATATCCATTCCAAGATGGCCAAATATATTTAAACTAAACTCGATTTAAAGGCCCTTTGGGAGCTGCAGAAGCTTAGACATGGTGTGGCGAAATACTCTGTGGCTCAGAGCTCCCAAGGAGCTTAGAAGCTCCTCCTTTCTGCTTTTACTATTGTTGTTTAAACGCATAGAATGAGTGCTCAAGAAATTACAAATTCCAGACCATTATTAGCCTCGTTCCTTTCAAATGATAATTTCGTGATTAGGCAGGCTCAGGACTTCAACTCGTGCTTGTTTTTACAGAATTTCTAGATCTGTTACAAGCGTCGAGAATAATCAAAGAAGGTTCGAGTTGGTCGTCAGCTCAAAATGTAGAAAACGAGATTAATGTTAATCTTAAATGTTGTGATTCAAGTGGTTCTTGTGTTCCGATCGTAATGAGAAACAAGCAATTTGCGGTTTTCGTTGAATCAAAATGTCAGAACTACAGTAGGTAATTAAATAGTTTACTTACAACTCGTGGCAATCAGGATGAAAGTCTCACCCTGGGCGGGTTTCTTATTCTTTCAGTTTCCGGCCTTTGTAATGACTCATGCTAATTTTGAGATTGCTTTCATCTCTTTCCTCATCAAGCACTGCTCTTTGTTCTCCTTTGAGTCAGACTATGGGATCACTTGAGCCTGACACTTGTCATTTATTTGTTTGTGTCAACTCGACCAAGGGAGAAAGCAAAGCAGAAATGAGTCTCTGACAATTTCTCCTGCATACGTTTTGGCTATTTAAAGTCGACGAGCCTTACGTTAACTACACGCAGCGAAAATGCATTTGGGGAGAACTGGAACTTTAATCATTAATAATCTCCCACTTGCCTTTCTCCAATTGTCGTGTAACCTGGAGTGAAAGTAAAGTCCTTGATTTCATTTGAGTTCCTCATATTTTCCGAGTCGCCGGATCTGATTTCGTTCTTTTCAAACCACTCTTGCCTTTTGTACTCAGGAAATGAGAGGCATAATTCAGCCTATTTTTAATTCTCATTTGAATAATTCACTCTTAATCCCATGCGACACTTCAGCGCCGCCTCCCAATTAAAAACTATAAGTCCGTGAGTTTTCAGTAATACTTTTATTCCGGGTATTTATTTAATTTTTAATCCGTCATTTTTAAACCGGAATAAAAAATTGAAAAATTACGAGCGGACTTTTGAGTTATTTCCGCAATTTCAACGTAGTTTCGTGTTATTTGGGTCTTGTGGAAATGACATTGACCGAAAGGCAACGGCAATGCTGCTCAAGTTTGGAGAAAGGCCAGCTGCCACCCTGAAGAAAGTATTAAAAGTGGTATGGGAAGCGGAAAGACAATGTCTTGTGAGTTTTCTTCGCCCTGATTTCCACTCATTTCTCATCAGTCATTCCTCATTAGAATTTTGTGCTCAGACCTAAAGAAGAGTTCTGTAGGGTGTGGCAGACTTTTCTCCGTAAGAAGGCTTTACAGCCGCAGCCAAGGGAAAGTTATGAGAAGTGACAGGGGTAGTTTGGAGAGTGGAAGGTCCCAAGTGATCTCACTGCTAATCCCTCCGTAGAGTCCTTGGAGCTCCCGAAAACCGATTTGTCCTTGCCAAACAGAGCTCGACCCAGACACTGCTGGCTATGGCTCTTGCCTAATCGCTTCGCAACCTGGTGTTGGCTTCCGGCGAAGCTTGAACGATGCTTTTTAATTGCACCCATTTAATTTCTGTAAAGCGCCAGACGCTAGCCCTACTTCTTGAAGCTTAGTTTGGGCAATTTGAAATCAATGATATAATATTCTATGAAATTTTTACGCGCATTAATTTAAGTTACCTATATACTGATTGGAGTAGTCGGTTTAACGTTAGGCTTCATTCTTTTCAAGGCTTATAAGATATTAGAAAAACTTTTACTTTTATGCAACGACGCACTCTCTTGTTGTGTTGTGTCAAATGAACCCTAACTTTGTAATTCTATTGGTATTGCTTGCTGTTATCGGAGAAAGTTCTGAATGAATGATTGACTGAGCATTGCCTTGCGTCGTGCATACTATAGAACTACAGATAGAACCGTAAGACAATGCTTTGGCATGACACGATGATGGAGAGGCCTTCGAGCTGTCTTGATGGATGCGGATGAGTCGTAGTTTGGCAGAGTTTGAAAGTTCTCTGTTTGGAAAAGAAGCGGATTTAGCAGTAGTATTGGAGAAAGCTCTGTGTGTGTGTATAACGGAAAAGATACCTTGTATATATGAAAGTGTGTGAGAATGGATGCATGGGAAGAGAAAGTTGACACAGCGAAAGCATAGTCGCAAAAGTTGTGTGGCTCTCGGTTTTTTTTCGTGTGCTCCACTTTTGTTTTGACAAATACGCTGTTTTTTTCTTTGCAGACGTTCCAAGTTGTCCAAGAGGAATTGGAGGAGAAGATTCAATGTAAAGTTCTCGACTGTGATACTATTAGTCAGGTCAAGTCGAAGATTCTCGATGCACTCTATAAAAATACACATTTTAGTCTGCGACCTTCCGTCCACGAGCTCGACTTGGGTTAGTGAACTAATTTTTACGAAATTATGCTTACAGATAACAGATAAATACATGATTTATATTCATGTCCATAGCAAATACTATGCATACCCGAGTTCGAATAACTAATATTTATTTAAACTGTTGTTTTGCAGAATGGCGTCAAGGGCAGAGAGGTCACCTCACATTGCAGGATGAGGACCTGACCTCCCGCACAGTGGGCGGATGGAAGAAAGTCAATACATTGGCTCATTATGGTGTTAAAGATGCTGCAATTATGTCTCTAGTCGCTAGGCCTAATGATACATACAGTAGTAACAACACGTCCCTTTGCAAAAAGTCCTACAACTACCATACCTGTAAGTTAGTCACAGGGTAATCCCTGCGTGTCGCGACTCGCGACTTTGTTAACGCCAACAGAATCCTAAAATATTTACTGAACTCCTTACAGATTCTGGTGCCTATTTGAACAATGGAATGTCCCCCACGGTCGGAAATGGGCTGTCCCTCGGACTAGGCCTCAATCTGGGCACCATGGGCTCACATCCCGACTGCCCACTCTTTCATCTCGTCCGTCCAGTTGAAGAAAATGGACTGGTGACTGGAACTGGGAAGATCTCGACCCAAGAGAGGGCTCAGAAAGCCATTCCCGAAATCTTCCTTACCCGTCTGCTCTCGACCAAAGGAACGATTCAGAAATTTGTGGACGACTTCTTTGAAACTATTTTCACAGTCAATGATACGTTGCCGCCGGCAATCAAATGGTTGTTTGACCTTCTTGATGAAGCGGCAAGGCGGCACAATATCCTTGACCCAGAAGTTGTTCATGCTTGGAAGTCAAATAGGTAGGCTACAGAAAATAAATTCCAGATCAGAACCCAGTATTTAAATTTGCTAATGTGTTGGCTTCTACTCCATTACAGTTACCCGCTCCGATTTTGGATAAACTTCATCAAGAATCCTGACTTTATTTTTGACGTCGAGAAGACGCCCACTGTTGAAGCGAGTTTGGGTGTAGTTATGCAGACTCTGATGGACTCTTGCTCTACTTCCGAACAGCGGCTGGGCAAGGACTCTCCGTCGAGCAAACTTCTCTTTGCCAAAGACATTCCGCACTACCGGAATCTGGTCTCCAAATTTTACGCCGACATTAAGAATCTTCCTCAAATTTCAGACCAGGAAATGAACTCTGCTATGCAGCAACTCTCGATGACGCAAATGACGCATTTTGACCAGGCAGCCGCCCTCAAGGAGCTCTACATATATGTTACGCAGTACAATAGCCACGTATGTCAAAATTTTCCTACCGGTGAAACTTTTTGAGTTGACGTGTATGGCTGACCAGGCGTAATTTCTAACGCGTCCATTCGTTTTCTAGGTTTTGGAAGCCCTTGAGATGGATCCATACTGCAAGAAAATGCACCTAGCCCACCGCCTCGACAATGTCGCCTGTACTCTTGAAGGCGAGGAAACGTCGATGTGCTGACATGAGGCGTCGCCTCCATCTCCACCCTCCTCCTCGTCGTATTCCGACAACAATGGGCCTCAGGCTCAAAGCCGAAACAATCTCTTTTACCACTCGCTACTCCACAGCCAGCCAGAATTGACCCGAACTCATCTCCGGCGTCATCAACAGTTCCAACAGCAGCAGCAACTGCCGCAGTATCTGCATCAAAATCATTTAAGTCGTCCTACCACCTCAGCCGACTACTACGATCAGGAACCTCTGGCTTCCGAGTACCAGCTTCCACTCAACTACGCTGCCTACGAGTAGCCTTGCTGAGTGCCTAGCTTCAGAAATTGTTTTACTACGAAGGAGGAAAGGAGCTTATAAATCATAATTTGATGCGTCTCATCATTTTGGATTTGTAAGGGAGAGGAGGTGGCACCCAATTGTCACGTGGACTGATATTGGCCTGAATTCCACATGGCCAAATTAGAATATTATAATAATAAGTATTTAGTAAAAGTGGAATAATTATTTTCAAAGTGCTCTCGTGTAATTGCTACCTACTGCATTGTAATGTAGCTGGAGTTCGTAGAATAAAGTACCTACCCAAGCACTTTTAATTGTAAGATTAGATATGTGTTGAGTACCCCTAGTTGCTTATATGCTAGCAGAATACATTGACTTGTTCTAAGGATTTATCTAATTAATTAAGTCACAAGTTTATACAATGACATGACGAGAAGTTTAAATTAAATCTTTAAAAAAAATTGATTAGGCTCGTTTGTAAAACCAGACGTCAGATTTGAGAGAATATATTAAAGACGTATTTAAACTAATGCAATTTTGGCTTTGAAATTTTGATTTAAGCATAAGTCGAGTACTTTGCTCCTATTACTTCCGTCTTAATGCATCGTATATCGTATCATGTCTATCAAGCACTAATCAATCAGGCGTAGCGCATCTTTAGGCTAGAACAGCCAGTGGGGTGAATACCGGCACAACTTAAGTCTTCGTAGAGGCAAGAAATTTCTAGTTGTTGATCCAACCAGCATCAAAATATTTTCAATTCTCCGATGGACTTTAAGGCCTCTACATGCCGGTATGAGTACGAAGCATAATCTAATCACCGTGCAGTCAACTCATTATCTCTAATAACGGCAGAAGAAAGACAATACCTAAAGCAATGTAATACATACCTAAGGTGTTTGTTTAGAAACTAAATTTATTACTCGGGTTGTTGGAATGCTTCCTACTGGAATTTAGAAACAAGTGTAAAAGAATGGCATGAAAATACTTTGGATAATAAAGATAGATTCGGGTTGGATGTGTTAAATTTTGTTGAATTTGGAAGCTGGAGGTGTGTGACGGTAAATTTGGTTGAATTTGGAAACTAGCTGGTAAACGAGGGGTTTGAGCCAGGGGCAGGTTATTTTCGAGCATAGCGGTTTCGATCCGACAAGTCTGGAGTTCGTTCCAAAAGACTTAAGGCCGGGCTTTTCGGGTAAAGGTTGTCCATGGGCTGGCCCATTAGATGACGATACTTTACGCAACCATCGATGGGATAAATAAGTCGGTAATTTTTCATGTTGTCATTCTCGAACTTAAACTGCGCCTCAAGCTCCTTGGTCAAAAACTTTCCGGCCATATCTCGACTGCAAATAAAACAACAACAAAAAATCAACTTCAGTGATGGTCTGCAAAACAAGCTCTGATTTGACAAGATCTGTGCTCGAAAACGGTGATTTTCGCACAAAAATCGGACGGTAGTTTCAATTCTCACGTTCTTATCATCGTTGTTCGGCTTTTCACATGTAAAGTGTTAATTAGTAGATGTCATGAGAAGTTTAATATGCGACAATAGCCTTGAGTCAAAAGCAGGACTTAAACGTTAATTTGAATCAAGCTCGATCTAACTAACAATCGGCAAACAACACCAACCAATTAAGAATACCTGCCGAAAGCCGTAACTGGAATTTGGAAGATTTAATTAGACAATTATTGAGAAGACTCTTACGGTGGAGCTGGTTTGGGCTCCGCACCAGCAGATTGACGTCGGTTTGACCCGTCATGAGCAGTATCCAAGCGTGTCTTGCGAGTACGCTCCACCCCTTCACCCAAATGAATCATATGGAATGTATCACGCAGCAACTGTTCCTTTACCTCAGAATCTATCGGCAAGTCCACAACGTAGCTGGGTGACAGATTGGCCTGGAACATAATATGTTAGTGAACAATTATTAGTTATTTAAATTTGTGTTGAGAAACTTCGACAAAATGACAAAATCAGGTACACAGTATACCTGATTTTGCCAACCTAGCATACCGTATACTAGGTTTTTCAGCTTTTTAATGAAATACATGATCTGAAAAAATAAATCACCCTTTTAAATGGCTCAAAGAGTCCTCCTTCGAAACTTTAGACCAATCCCAGTAAAAGCTCGAAAACGTAGCCTACCTGAATTAATGATTGCGTCGAAAGTCGAAACTCTGTTACCTCATCAATGAAGTTCTTGAACATTGGTCAATAGTAACTGGAGCCATCATTGCTCCAATTAATTACAAAATGACTAATCCTCTATTGGTGCAATGCAGGATTTAGCCATATACTCTATCTGATCAGATAAGTATTCTGTTGTATGTTATCGATTCATTAGAAGCTAAGCCATTTGTAAAGACTACGACCAATCATGTTATACACGTTTATAACAATAATGCCAACATTGAAAACAACATCAACCCATCAACCTCTGCTTACTTATGAATTATTATTTAAATTGCAAACTAGACCGTCAAACAAAACTGCAGAATTTTGTCTAGCACGGGAATAATTTTACAGCTGACTTACTTCAAGAAGCCATGGCTTCAAATTAGTGTCCAACAAAATATCAAAGCCAATCACTTCGAAGCAGGCACATCCGTTCTTGTAGTCTGGAAACGTGTTTCGATAATAATGAACCAAGGCGGGTTGAGATGAAATAATCGTCTTGATAATAATGTCGTCCATTTCTTCAATAAGCTTAACCACATTATAACCACGTTCTAGCAAGGACTGAAGAACGGTAGACATTTTGCTGTCGAAGTAAATATCGATTTGACGTATTAAAGATACCGTGTACATTGAAAATTTTTATATAAGATAATGTACCGTTTACTGCCAGAATTCGAGCTTTCCTCCGGAACAAAAGCCTGGCTACATTTGTTGACAGAGTAGTTGGTCAAGTGCATGTAGCTTAGTAGCATGTTATCATCTGCGGGGTCGCGGTACTTCATAGTAGCAAACCTGAAGTTGAGACAACAAAACCCGTTATTTATCGACTCCATCGACTCCTAACTATATACCCAATAATGCAGTCCAGTATAGCCGATTTGCTCACCGTGCCAAGCCTTCATTGTAAACGTATACTCGTAGTGGGTCATAGGACGTAATCAGAACATAAATTCGTAGATCGAACTTGAGGCCATCAATTAACAAGGGCTGCCATTGTAAATGAAAATACGTTAGTATTTAGTGAAGACATGTATAAACAAATAACGCATGGTCATGACCAAAAGTATCTTACATTCCGAATATACACCTGGCACACCATCTTACGCGTCTCTTCAATTTTATCGAGATTCTTCGACAGGAATATCCCACGACCTTGAGAACCAGCTTCCGGTTTGCAAATGAGAATTGCCTGCAGGTTTTTCTGACAGTAAAGCTTCAGTTTCCGGTAACTAAACAAATACAACTGTATAAAACACTGACATGCAAGATGAACTGGGAAGTACTATTTTACGCAGAAGACATGAAACGCACTCAGCTGGAATGTGCCAGGTTTTTGGAAAGAAGGCAAACTCTCCGGGAAAGGTACTGGACATCCGTCCCAGGTTTCGCGAAAGACTGTCCTTGCGACAAAACTCAACCGTACCAGGGAAGTGGTTGGCTCGTTGATATTGATATGAAGTTCCAGGAAAACGCCACAAGCTCGCAGTAATATCCTGAAATATCCCATATTTGTAACACCAAGGTAAGTAGAAAAACATCAAACTTGAAACCTACAAAATACTTTCAGATTTGTGTGTGTACCGTCAGTTGTCTTGTACCCAAAGGCCGCTCAACGGTAACAGGCACATCTGTCCACATGATATTCCAAGAGTCAGTAGGCCCAGTCTCAGTAAAGCCCACTTCCTTGGCCGTTGCACGAACTATTTCATATCGGCATCCTTCCAGACAGATTTTACCTTTGCGAAGCGGACGGCTGCAACGTCGTCAAAGTAAGCTATTAGATTAGCAAGGCTTTCTTACAGCAAAACCTGAAGGCTAGACTTTAAATATGTGAAACAGAGACCCTTAGAAAAACTTATGTATTAAACGTCAGTGCGTTGGGTGAAGTGTCAGCGTCACCTCAAATCAAGATTTCTAGTACTTAATGCATCTGATTTCGAACACCAATAAGCGTAAGGGGTCTGCCTTTCGATTTCCGATGTGGGAAGATGTGATCTCTAGTCATCCTTACGTGTTAGTTTACTGTTCTAACCAAAGGGACCTATTCCGGCTCGTGGTGCGCGGAGGTCGATTCTGGTGTCAC
>VNWX01003547.1:0-10163 GCA_009869905.1 Ceratophysella communis | reverse complement strand
ACGGGTGCTGGTCGGGAGCTCGTCGTGTATAAGTCTTGTAGATCTTCCTTCTTAGGGACTATTGCAAGCTCATGTTCATTTTCAACTAAAATTTAAATACATAATTAAAGGTCTTTGACACAATGAGAAAAGGTATATAGTTGTCACTTGTTGTTTTACCTTCTTTCATGTATTTTTTTAAATGTAATTTTATTTTCTCGTTATCCCAACGGGGAAACACATTGAAATTTGACCGGTCATCACAAAGCTCGCCTCTCTTGAAAACACAGCCTTTAGTACTCGTTGTCATTTTCGGGGTACAGGCACAGTGATGACTTGAGCTTCCAGGACTAACGGGTTCACATCGAAGATTTTCAATGAAATTGCAGTATTTCTTTTTAGAAATGTCCATGTTCACGTATTCTTGGTAAATTTTTTCTTGGTCCGGATTTGATGCTGATCGAATGGCCGAGAAAGACTTGTCCAATCGAACTTGCTCATTAAAGTCACAGGGGTCACCATGTTTCAAGATGATGGTTTGTTCGAGAATTGCGATGACTTGTAGTGCTAGGTCTTTTAGAGTTTTGGAACCTCCGACGGGTGCTGGTCGGGAGCTCGTCGTGTATAAGTCTTGTAGATCTTCCTTCTTAGGGACTATTGCAAGCTCATGTTCATTTTCAACTAAAATTTAAATACATAATTAAAGGTCAAGGTCTTTGACACAATGAGAAAAGGTATACATAGTTGTAACTTGCTGTTTTACCTTCTTTCATGTATTTGTTTAAATGTAATTTTATTTTCTCGTTATCGGCAATCCCAAGCACTAGTCCCAGGCTTAACAATAACAGCGTGAATATCAATACCGAAGCACGAGATGCAGCGAAAATGTGATTCATTTTTATCAGTACTATTCTGTATGAATATCTAAATCTTTTATGAAATTCTTAGCAGAATCAACTAGCACGTATTGAATCTTAAATATATTGTTGTCTTGTCCTTCAAATTCACGAATTCGGGGTAGATTTCGATACGATTTGAAGATTTCATAAAAATTTGTTTATTTGCGTACGATAGTCGAATATGGACTAGATTGGCATGGTAACAGGTTAAAGAACAAATCAAGGTGACTATTTCAGAAAGGTTTTCGCATCAGAAGTCGAACGAATGCTGTTTCTGAAATCCGGTCCCAGCTTTACCCAATAATTAACACATTTTCGGGCACAATCATCAATTGAATTCAAATAAAAAGTTTAGAATTTGGAGTTTGAAATTTTGAATTTAACCCTAATTATTTCTTGCATTAATTTTTTTTTAATTCGTTAAAAAATACTGTTTATTTGATAACCATTAATACAGACGAGGTTACCATGGTGACAGCAGAGCAATTCATGCCATGTGTAAACCTAAATTTTCCCCCAACCCCAGAGCTCGAAGCTTATCATCTCCCAAGAAGCTCGCACTACTGTTGACTCCTTGATGAGCCGCTTCCTGAAATTCAAGTCAGAAGTGAATTAAAGCAGAAATGAGATAATAGTAAATAGAGAAATAGCACGAACACGCAAATGACTTAATTTTGTTCTACGAGCAATTCTGTGTCTGTGTTTTACGTGTTTATTCGATAGCTGCGCCGAATTTTAAAAATCACACGGACAAGCGAGCCTTATCAAAATTTGCCCTAATTCAACAAACGCGATCTGCAAACCCGTAGGTCACGAACAACTTTTAAAATTATTCTGAATTATAGAAATTCATCTTGATTCGAAATTTTCTAAAGGTTCTCCGAACAGCTTCATCTTCAACAGAATTTCAAGATAGCATGTTTCCAAGATTAACCTTTCTCCTGCTTTCACTTCTCATGAGCTTAGACGTAAGGGTTGTTCTACCCTCTGTGGCTGATATGTAAGACGAGCTGAGCTTCTGGAAAATTTAGAAATTCTGATTTTCATCTCTACTCAGCCAGCAGCACACGGTTACTTCAAATTCCCAATTCCAAAGTCGTGGGTTTATTATTATGATGACTTTTGTGTGGAACTGGAGCGTGTGTGGGTGATAAGCGAAAATACGGTCTCGAAGTTCTCTGACTCCTGATGAATGAGGATAATCGGATTTTGCTTATTTCGAAAACCGAGCTGCTGTGGTTTGGAGAAAGCACAGCAGATGATACGCTACAGTTTGGTCTAAGGTGAATCTGTTACGGAATTAGCTTTAATCTTGCACTGTCCAGCTTCTCAGATGACAAGGAGACGATGGTCGTGGGCAGATGATGAATACAAAGGGCTGTATGACCAGACCTCTAGAACTTTCCAACCTTAAGCATTACAATCTCGAGAACTATGAACTAGATATGCTTTCGAAACCCGGTGGCGGCTTTTAGTCAATAATTTTAATAACACCTTTCGGATCCGGAAATCAATTTGATTCAAATTTAAAATTTAGAAAGTGGATTTATTTAAGTTTTCAATTGTTACCACAGTTCAGAGATCAGATTAAGGTAAAGGTCTAAATTATCGCTACCAAGAATACAATGAAATACGCAATCTTCGACATTTGCGTGGCTGACGACGGCTTTCCTGGTTTAGGTGGTGGTGGTGGTGGTGGCTTTACCGTGGCACCCGGGGGTAAACACTTTTCAGAGTCCTTGTCGCAGTTGAGTCCAGGCTTACAGTAGTCAACGAAGGGTCCGAGCTGTACCTCTGAAACTGCTTTGAAAGCGTCCTCCATAATTCGAATCTCCTTTCGTTTAAGGTCCAAGTCATTGCTCGTTGATTTTGCATAGTCGGGGATCGGGATGAGCAATTGCACCGCATTTTTCAGTTTGGTCTCGAAGTCGAAATTGCATTCTTTATATTCCGATAGAGTTCGGTAGTTTGCAAATCCTTTCTCTTGATCGATTAAATAGGTCACAATTTTCTTGTGAAAAGCTTCCACGTAGAGAAGAGGATCGTTCGAATCAGAGCACAAGCCTGTGCAGACGTCTTTGGCAATCTTGTTGGTAGATTCACATCGAGGCCAAGGCTTGACTTCCATGTTGCATTCAGTTCTGTCTCGACAAGTAATTCGATTTCCGTGATACGCTACATCATGTGCTGAGCAGCGACCGGCCAGATCCACGAAGCAATCCTTATTCTGAACAGTGTACTCCGGTGCACAAGTGCAGTTGTTGTTGACACCGCTGTTGACACATCGCAATGCACGATTCCAGTCGCAGAGACCAGGCGATTTGGAAACGAGCTCACGGGATTGCTTAAGAGCGTCTTCAAAGTGGGATATCTCGAACTCAGGTTGATCACAAAATGTTAAACATTCCCATGTCACGTCTAGCTTTGTACAAGTGCACGTCTCTCGAACATTGGCCAGAAAGAAAATGGTGTTATTCTGGAGGTTTTCATGAGCGGTTGCATCACAGGGGTCGTCATGATTGAGTGTGAACTTCGTTTCCAAATTATTGAGGGCCTCGTGTAACTCTGAAATGATCTGAACTCCTTTCGGAGTCTTCATGCTGTCAGGTACATTGAGGGCTGTAATTCCCGTAACGTGTGGATTAGCAACAGCATCGCATTCTGTTCCATATTTGTCTGGTGGGCAGCTGCAGATCTTTTTGTCGATAAACGGTTCATATATGCATCCCACGGCAGAAGTACACAGTTGTTTATTCGAAGCAGGAGTCGTCGGAGGAACAAGTTGGTCCAATTTCTGATGATAGTCGGACTTGTATACTACGTCACATTCCAAGTGGTAGGGTACTGTACAGACGGCGCCTTTAGCGGTCAGTGGTGGCAGGCAATCACACTTCCCCGCTTTCGAACAAGTCGTATAATCTCGAATCTGACAGTACTCCCTCGACTTGCTAACCAGTACTTTGATTGCTTGTTCGGCTTCTGGAGTCCCGGGCACAGTAGTAGTCAAGACTTGGAATAATTCTTCGTGAGCTTTAACGCTGCAGGGTTCATTTATGGAGATAGAAAACTGCTTCTCAAAGTAAACTAGATAGGGCACGCAACTCGGTTTGATTGTAGTAGTCAAGACTTGGAATAATTCTTCGTGAGCTTTAACGCTGCAGGGTTCATTTATGGAGATAGAAAACTGCTTCTCAAAGTAAACTAGATAGGGCACGCAACTCGGTTGGATTGGAGGGTAAGTCAATAAAAACGCGTAGATGTCACCATCTTCATGAGCATAATTGCCAGAGTAGAGTACTTTCAGTGTTTCGACGTAAATCTGGAATGTTTTTGGCGGAGGCCCGTTGCATTGAATTTCGTGTGCGATGCTGCAATACTTCTCTTTAGTTGCTGGATCTCTTATGATGCCATCCTTGCACTGACAGGTATTTCCACTGCTGCACTCCAGAAGACTGAAATGGTTACAGATTTTCTTCGGAGCTCGAACCTTTGCTAATTCCTCCAAGAATTGTCTTCGAATGGTTTCTGGACTTTTCTTTCCATCGTAGTTCTGCATCACGGCTTGAAAGGGGCGATCTTCGCTGTAGTCACAGCTCTCGCCATGGTTGCTCAGTCGCTCATGAGCCTGGAATTCCACTGATACAATTTCATACTGAGCTTTCTTGGCCGGCAGTTTAAGTTGGTGCAATATTGCTCGAAGTATTTCAGCCGTCTGGTCTGGTGGCCCGTTCGCTGTGAGAAGGTAATCAAAATTTATATTAAATATTAATGTTTTTCTTCATTTTTTTAAAAATTGGATTGAATTATGCATTCGGCTTCGGCCACATATACCTTTAATCAGTATATTTTGTAAAACCTTGGCAATATCAGTTGGTTCCGCGTAGTATTTCGAGAACTCGTCAATCACGCACTTCTTTTCAGCTGAACAGAGATACGGATCTTCACAGAGTGGATAAGTGACTATGAATTTTTGATAGAGCCAATCCCAACGGGGAAACACATTGAAATTTGACCGGTCATCACACAGCTCGCCTCTCTTGAAAACACAGCCTTTAGTACTCGTTGTCATTTTCGCAGTACAGGCACAGCGGTGACTTGAGCTTCCAGGACTAACGGGTTCACAGCGAAGATTTTCAATGAAATTACAGTATTTCTTTTTAGAAATGTCCATGTTCACGTATTCTTGATAAAATTTTTCTTGGTCTGGATTTGATGCTGATAGAATGGCCGAGAAAGACTTGTCCAATCGTTCGTGCTCATCAAAGTCACAAGGGTCACCAGATTTCAAGACGATGGTTTGTTCGAGAATTGCGATGACTTGTAGTGCTAGGTCTTTTAGAGTTTTGGAACCTCCGACGGGTGCTGCTCGGGAGCTCGTGTATAAGTCTTGTATATTTTCCTTCTTAGGGACTATTGCAAGCTCATGTTCTTTTTCAACTAAAATTTAAATAAATAATTAAAGGTCAAGGTCTTTGACACAATGAGAAAAGGTATGTAGTTGTCACTTGTTGTTTTACCTTCTTTCATGTATTTGTTTAAATGTAATTTTATTTTCTCGTTATCGGCAATCCCAAGCACTAGTCCCAGGCTTAACAACAGCGTGAATATCAATACCGAAGCACGAGATGCAGCGAAAATGTGATTCATTTTTTATCACTGTGTACTATTCTCTATGAATATCTAAATCTTTTATGAAATTCTTAGCGGAATCAATTAAAACGTATTCAATCTTAAGTATTTTGTTGTCTTGTTTTTCAAATTCACGAATTCGGACCCACAGGTAATTAGATTTTGATGCGATTTTAAGATTTCGTAAAAATCTGTTTATTTGCGTACGATATTTGAATACGGACACGATTGGCATGGTAACAGGTTAAAGAACAAATCAAGGCGACTACTTCTGAAAAGTTTTCGCATCAGAAGTCGAACGCTGCTGTTTCTGAAATCCGGTCCCAGCTTTATGATCATTATGCGTAATTCAAATAAAAAGTTTATTTATTTAAGTTGGCAATATTTAAAGTCAGATATTAAATTCAGGATTCAGGTCAAAGTTCAAATTAACGCTGCGAAGAAGAATAAAATGATACACGCGATTTTTGAGGTTTGGGCGGCTGACGATGACTTTCCTGGTTTCGGTATAGCGATCGGTCCTGGTTTTGGGGTGGAATCCGGGGATAAACACGTTTCGGTTTTCATGTCACGTCACAGTAGAGTCCAGGCTTACAGTAGTCAACGAAAGGTCCGATATTCAGCTCTGAAACTGATTTGAAAGCATCCTCCATGATTTGGATCTGCATTCGTTTCAGGTCCAAATCCCTGTCCTTTGATTTTGCATAGTCGTGAATTGGGATGAGCATTTGCACTGCATTTTTCAGTTTGGTCTCGTAGTCGAAATTGCATTATTTATATTCCGATAGAGTTCGGTAGTTTGCAAAGCCTTTCTCTTTATCGATTAATTAGGTCACCATTTTCTTGTGAAAAGCTTCTACGTAGAGCAGAGGATCGTTCGAATCAGAGCAGGAGCCTGTGCAGACGTCTTTGGCGATCTTGTTGGTAGATTCGCATCGAGGCCAAGGCTTGACTTCCATGTTGCACTCAGTTCTGTCTCGACAAGTAATTAGATTTCCGTGATACGCGACATCATGTGCTGAGCAGCGACCGGCCAGATCCACGAAGCAATTCTTATTCTGATCAATGTAGTCCGGTGCACAAGTGCAGTTGCTTTTGACGCATCGCAATGCGCGATTCCAGTCGCAGAGACCAGGCGATTTGGCAACAAGCTCACGGGATTGCTGAAGAGCGTCGTCAAAGTGGGATTTCTCGAACTCAGGTTGATCACAAAATGTTGAACATTTCCATGTCTCGCCTACCTTTGTACAAGTGCACGTCTTTCGAACATTGGCCAGAAAGAAAATGATCTTCGTCTGGAGCTTTTTATGAGCGGCTGGATCACAGGAGTTGCCATGATTGAGTGTGAACTTCGTTTCCAAATTATTGAGGGCCTCGTGTAACTCTGAAATGACCTGAACTCCTTCCGGAGTCTTCATGCTGTCAGGTAAATTCAGGACTGTGATTCCCGCAACGTGTGGATTAGCAGCAGCTCCGCATTCTGTTCCATATTTGCCTGGTGGGCAGCTGCAGATCTTTTGCTCGATAAACGGTTCATCCATGCATCCCACGGCTGAGGTACATAATAGTTTATTCGGTGCAGTAGTCGCGGTCGGAGGAACATGTTGGTCCAGTTTCTCATGATACTCCGCCTTATGTACCACGTCACATTCCCAGTGGTAGGGTACAGTACAGGCGGAACCTTTCGCGATCGTGGGTTGCAGGCAATGGCATTTCCCAGAATCGGAGCAAGTGAGGTAGTCCCGAAGCCGACAGTACTGGCTAGGCTTGGAATTTAGGAGCCTAATTTTCCGCGTTGCGTCAGAGGTCCCCGGCACGACAGTTTTTAAGACTTGGGACACTTCTTCCTGGGCTTTTAAGTCGCAGGGGCCAGGGGCCATTCAGGTCAATGGAAAATTTCTTTTCAAAGGTCCGTAGAAGCTCTTTTCGTTTCTCCAAGTCCTCTTTTGTGAGACATTCTTTGTCAGCGCTATCTTCTACTACGGATTCACAGGTAGTTCCGGTCACGCAAATTGGGCTGAGAGGAGGGTAAGCATTGAAGTGCATCGCGAGCACATAATTTCCGTGATCATACTCGCCAGTGTAGAATTGTGGATGTCGTTCGATGTAAGCTTCCAATACTTTTCGCTTAGGCCCTTCACATGGATGGTTGTGGTCGATGCTACATCGCAGAGTTGTTGGATCTTTTACTAGGTCACCCTTGCAGTGACATCCACCGTAACTGCTGCACGTCAAAAGCTTCAAATGGTTACAGATTTTTTTCGGAGATGCAACTTTATTTAACTTCTCCAGGAATTCCCGTCGTATAAGTTCTGGACTTTTCTATCCATCGTAGTTCTGCGTCAGGATTTCGAAAGGAGCATCTTCTGTTTGGAAGCAGGATTCACCATGGTTACTCAACCGATTGTATGCTTGATGTTCCACAGAGAGAATTTGATATACAGTTTTCTTGGGCGGGGACGCAAGTTCGTGAAATGTTGCTCGAAGCACAGCGGTCTTCCCGGCATCTGAAAGCGCTGGATCTAAGAATAGAAAATGAAATTCTTTAATTTCAAAATATTTTGATAAAATAAATAATATTTTGATAAAATAGCAAAATGCACAAAAGTTTACCAAGCTAACCAAGCTTTGATTTTTGGGCATAACCAAGCTTGATATATTAAGCTTGGTCTACCAAACCTAACCAAGCTTAATTTACAAAGCCTAACCAAGTTTTGCTGCTTACAATGCCTACACGAGCTTGGTTTACCAAGCCTAGCCAAGCCGGCTTCACCAAGCCTAGCCAAGCCGGCTTTACCAAGCCTAGCCAAGCCGGCTTTACCAAGCCTAGCCAAGCCGGCTTTACCAAGCCTAGCCAAGCCGGCTTTACGAAGCCTAGCCAAGCCGGCTTTACCAAACCTAGCCAAGCCGCGGCTTCACCAAGCCAGGCCTAAGCAAGCTTTGTTTACAAAGCACGAAGCGCTGCCAAGCTTGGTTGATCAAGCCTAACCAAGCTTATTTCACCAAGCGTTTCCAAGCTTGATTTACCAAGCCTAACCTATCGCTAGCAAATTATTCGAAGAAAACCAATAGATACATATTTACTAACACAAGCTTCAAAACACAGAATAGATTGCATACCTTTGTTAAGCAACTTTCGTACAAATTCTGCTAGGCTTGACAACTTCACATAGTAGTTGAAGAATTCGTCCGAATCGCAGGTATTTTTCACCGAGCAGAGATATGGAGATTCGCGAGGGGAGACGGACGAGATGAAGTCTACCTCAATCCAATCATATCGTGGGAACACCTTGTCCACGGCTTGGAGTCCGGACAAGTCATGACAACGCTCACCTTTCTTAAAGACACAGCTATTGCCGCTCGCTGTCATCCGTGGAGAACAGGCACAATGATGGCTCGGAGCTCCCGTCGGATTAAGTGTACAGCGAAGATGCTTGAGAAAATTGCACACTTTCTTGCCAGAGTTATCCAAGTCAGTGTATTGTGAAAACCAGTAAGCAAATGGCTTCGGACCTCCCGTCGGATTAAGTGTACAGCGAAGATGCTTGAGAAAATTGCACACTTTCTTGCCAGAGTTATCCAAGTCAGTGTATTGTGAAAACCAGTAAGCAAATGGCTTTACTTGTTTGCTGCCAGCAGGTATTTTCTCGTCCAATGCAAGTTGATGGCTCATGTCACAGGGGTCATCGAGTTTTAGAGTAGCAGTGTCTTCAGCCACGGAGATGACAACTCGAGCGATGTCAACCAGAAAAACATCTTCCTTCCCCTCACTCGTGGCCTTCGTGTGAAATTTCAGAGTATCTTCCCGAGGTCGATTCTTATATAACAGCAGGACCCCATCTTCCTTCTCAGCTAAAATAATAAAATTTAACAGCAATGAGTACCTAAAGGTCAGAAATATAAATGACCAAGACGTGACGGATTTTTACCTTCATCGAAGATTTTTGTGATGTATTCTTTTATTTTTGCATCGTCAACCGAAATCTTTGTAGAAGTCAATTGAAGGCTTAGCGTCAGGATTAGTAGCCCTGCTGTAGTATAACCGCCTTGCTATTCATTGTGTATCAATCAGATCCCGAAAAAACTGGGCCTATTTTTAAGCAATGTAAATCGTAATAAAAGTATCGCAATTTCTTTAAATCTTGAAATTAGCCATAATTAATTTCTGCTTTAATTTTTTTTAATTCGTTAAAAACCTGTTTATTTGAGAACCGTTAATAACCAGGTTACCATGGTAACAGCAGGAATTCATGCTATCCATGAACCTAAATTTTAATAAAAAGACTCAGATTGAAAATGGTTTATATATTTCATGCCGCAACTTTCCGGCTTGGCGTGTGAGCCGTTCAATATGACGCTTTGGCTGAGGATAATTTGAGGATAAGAGCATAACTTTCTCCTTTCTTTCTTTTTTTTTGTTACTTCAAAGGCCAGGGCTTTGAGTCTGAGTTTCTAAATAGGGAATTTTCCTCACTTCCCGGATTCCCACTCGGATGAGAGAACAATAAATTAAATGAATAAAGTATTATATTATTATTATAGGCTTTAAAAAGAAGGGAAGAGTTGAAGCTCAACTGACGCTACTCCTACTGGGACTTGCATACTTTACGTTTCCGCTCTCAATTTTTTTTTCTGTGTGTTTTGTGTAGGGTTGTT